>JABUQX010010569.1:32500-35000 GCA_015478945.1 Trachelipus rathkii
TTTCAAATCGCTCAATATCGGCTGTTGTTGATGGGGCGACTTCTTCTTCTTCTTTTTCTGTCAATAGTGGTGTTCCTCAGGGTTCTGTCTTGTCTCCTACTTTATTCCTGCTTTTCATTAATGATCTTCTCACCTGCACATCTAACTCTATCCACTCATATGCCGATGACTCGACCCTTCATTCTTCAACTCATTTCAATTCTGCTCCCTCTTTTACTTCTAGAATTGCCTCTCGTCTTAATCTTTCCGATTCTATTCTCGCTGATCTGGACAGAATTTCCGGGTGGGGTCGTCTCAACCTTGTGAAATTTAATTCTTTAAAAACCCAACTTCTACAAATCTCCCTCTCTAAGACACCTTCTAACTTTCCTATCTCTTTCGACGGTTCTCTCGTCTCTTCTGTTGACAATATAAACATCCTTGGCCTTAACATAAACAAAAAAATGTCTTGGAAACCTCACATCACAACGGTTGCTAGGGAGGCCTCAAAGAAACTGGGAGTTCTGTTTAGACTGCGAGACTTTTTTTCCTCTTCTCAGTTGCTCCAGCTATACAAGGGCCTCATCCGCCCTTGTATGGAGTACTGCTCTCATATCTTGGGGGGGGGTCTGGTTTCACCCGACTTTTGGACAGGGTCGAGTCAAAGGCCAAAAGGCTTATAAACTGTCCTGTACTTTCTAGTTCACTTGACCCTCTATCTTTGCGGTGCGATGTTGGTGCTTTATCTCTTTTCTATAGGTACCGTAGCGGCAAGTGCTCGAGGGAACTTTCCACTCGCGTACCACCACCTTTACGACGTCCACGAAGACACAAGAGGTGCTGTGTCGCACACTGAGTTTGTGTTGATATTAAGTAAGCTCGCAGACTTGTTCGCTTGCGGTGCTTCTTCTTTCGCTGCCACCTCTGTTCTGTGGAATTCTCTTCATCTTCTGTGTTTCCTACTCAATTTAATCTCCCTCACTTTAAAGCCTGCATCTGTGCTCATCTGCGTAATTTGCGTTAGATGAATATTTGAGACGTTCAACACCCCCTCCTTGAATAGGGCTCTGCCCGTGAGCGGCGGTGTCAAGTGTAAAATATATATATATATAATATATATATATATATATATATATATATATATATATATATATATATATATACAATATATATATGAAATAAAATATATATATATATATATATTATATATATATATATTTTATATATAGTATATATATATATATATATATATATATATATTATATTAATATTATATATTATGGTCCAGCCTTCTAGAAGAGCCCACAATCCATATCTCAAAACTACAACAGCTAACCGGAGAAAAGGAATACATTGCTGGAATGCTGGTCTAATTTTAGTGCGGAAAATGTAAAAAAAAAAAAAAAAAAAAAAAACATATCTCAAAAAATACAATAGCTACAGGGAAAAGGAATACATTTTTGGAATCCTGATAAAATTTTAGTTAGGAAAATGTAAAAAAAAAATAAATAAATAAAAAAAAAATTATTGTTAATAATTATAGTAATATGAGTAGAAAGCCTATTTAGAGACCTTTTTATACGTTACTCGTTAAAATAAATAGACTTTCTATTAAATTTTGTTTTTTGTTTTTAACTAAGGAATACCCCAAGGGTATACCGCAACCGAATGGCAGGCAGTCGGGGTCTCTCGGCCTTGCCGGGGACTACGGGGTAGGACGAATTCCCCCCCTGCTCGCGGGACTGCTAAAGTAACCAGCTAATGAAATAGCTCCCTTAAGTAGTGTCATAGAGGCGCGAAAATTTAAATTAAAGATAGAAGTTTGCTTAGAGAAGTGAAACATGATATAGTATATATTATTTTGAATATATTATATCTTATATATATATATATATATATATAATATATATATATATATATATATATATATATATATATATATATATATATATATATATATATATATATATATATATAATATATAATATATATATATATATATACTATGTCCCCCGCCGGCTCGAGCTTCCCCCCCCCCAAAAAAAAATAGCCAATTTTTGTTTAATTTTTTTTTTTATATATATTTTTCTCTATATATATATATTATATATATATATATATATATATATATATATATATATATATATATATATATATAATGTCCCCCGCCGGCTAACCAAAATTTTACAAGGATTCCAAAAATGTATTCCTTTTCCCTGTAGCTATTGTAGTTTTTGAGATGTTTTTTTTTTTTTTTTTTTTTTTTTTTTTTTTTACATTTTCCGCACTAAAATTTTACCAGGATTTCAACAATGTATTCCTTTTCCCTGTAGCTATTGTAGTTTTTGAGAAATATGGATTGTGGCTCTTCTATAGGTTCACCTATATATATATATATATATTATCTGTGTGCTATTTCTTGTGTATAATATATATATATATATTATATATATATATATATATATATATATATATATATATATATATATATATATATATATATATATATATATATATAATG
>JABUQX010010570.1:0-5000 GCA_015478945.1 Trachelipus rathkii
TATATATATAGTATATATATATATATATATATATATATATATATATATATATATATATATATATATATATATATATATTTATTAAACACTAGATCAAATAAAATGTAGATTCCCTCGGCGTACGATGGTTATTGTTTTCATTGCAATGTGCTTATTATTAAAACATTTGTGAATTAGTGAGAATGGTTATTAAGGTGAATAATTTGTAAAACATCTTAGAGAAGAAAACGGAGAATAAGCTTAATTAAAAGCTAAACATAGATACTAATCGATGGAGAACGTTATTGTGGTTACATTTAGTAACGAGAGTGATTGATTAAAAACACTTAGAGGAATTAGAAACGGAGAATGGCTTAATTAAAAAGATCGATTTATAACACACTTAGAGGAATTAAAAACGAAAAATGGCTCAAAAACCAAAATTAGGGCACTAATCGATGGAAAACATTATTATTTGAGGTTATCGCGGGACAAGCTTTCGTCTAAGATGTTCATTAGACCTTTTTCAAGTAAAAGAAAGAACTTCATCCACAGATCAAATTGAAGGGTTTGTGGGAGGTTAGTTGGTTGGGTTTTTTTGGTTATTTAAATCTGTGAAATATTTTGATGATAACAGTATCGAGTTTTGGATGTAGTCCAATGTGAACTGACCAGGTATTTTATTAAAGTTTGTGGTATTGTGAATATATAGAGATTCAGTTATTTTTCTTTTTTGGGTATGGCTTATATTTTTTAGGATGGATGTGTTGTTTATATTTATTCTGTGTTGGGTAAGAGTACGGTGTTGGGTAAGAGATGAATTAATGTTATCTTTGGTGAGGTCAGTTCTGTGCTGATTTTAACTTCTTTACTTGAAAAAGGTCTAATGAACATCTTAGACGAAAGCTTGTCCCGCGATAACCTCAAATAATAATGTTTTCCATCGATTAGTGCCCTAATTTTGGTTTTAATTAAGCCATTCTCCGTTTTTAATTCCTCTAATGTGCTATAAATCGATCTTTTTAATTTTCAAGCCATTATCCGTTTCTAATTCCTCTAAGTGTTTAATTAATCACCCTTTCGTTTATATTTAAAAAAAAACGTACTACAATAACCTTAAATAATGTTCTCCATCAATTAGTGTTATTGTTCGTTTAACTTTAATTAAGCTATTCTCCGTTTTGCCTTTCTCAAAGTATTTTTACAAATTAATCACCTTACGAAGTTATTCTCGTTTTTAATTCCTCTAAGTGTTTTTAATAAATCAATCTCTGCTTATAAGGATAATAATAAGAAACATTATTTAATTTTTAGCTTAGTCAATATACATCATTACGCCAAGGGGTCCTACATCTATTATATCGATATATATAGTATATATATATATATATATATATATATATATATATATATATATATATATATATATATATATATATATATATATATATATATATATATATGTATATATATATAGTATATAATATATATGTTTTTGTTAAGTAGCCCTTAGAACAGGTAAAAAAAAAAAAAATATAAAATCTTAAACTATTGAAAAACTAGAATAGCTACAGCGAAAAGGAATACATTTTTGAATCCTTGAAATTTCACATAAGAAAATGTAAAAAAAAAATAAAAATAAAAATTATTGCTAATAATTATAGTAATATGATTAGGAAGGCCTATTTAGAGACCTTTTATTGGTTTCTCGTTAAAATAAAGACTTTCTATTAATTTTTTTTTTTTTTTTTTAAAAAATACCCCAGGGTATTCCCCCCCGGTGGGGGAAGCGGGGTCTCGCGGCTCCTTCCGGGGAACTACGGTAGATTATTTCCCCCCCTCCGGGGAGGGTCTCCGGAACCCCCGCTCTTTGGTATTTGGGTGTCGCGGGGGTTCCTCCGCCCCTCCCCTACGGGGTATGGAAAACACTCTATGTTCCCTTCGTCGGCTCGAGCCCCCTAGTGCCGTAAAATGAGCAAAATTTTTTATTTTTTTACATTTTCTTATGTGAAATTTACGAGGATTCCAAAAAATGTATTCTTCGCTGTAGCTATTGTAGTTTTTGAGATATTTTTTTTTTTTTTTTTTTTATATTTTTTTTACATTTTCTGGGCCAGCATTGGACCAGCATTCCACCAATGTATTCCGTTTTACTGTAGCATTAATAGTTTTTAAGATACATATGACGGCTAATCCAGACGCTGGCCTATATATATATATATATATATATATATATTATACCGTAATCAGGAGAGTGTCAAGAGCAGATGTTATATATATATATATATATATATATATATATATATATATATATATATATATATATATATATATATATATATATATTATGCCGTAGTCAGGAAAGGGTTCAGAGGGTCTGAAGCCTCCGAATATATTTAAACTATAAAAAATTTTGATCGCTTATGTCCCTTAATTTTAATTTATAATAATAATAAAACTAATAGTCAAATCAAATTTAAAGTATATATTAAGAGAGATGAATCTAAAATATTTAAAAAATTACTTTAATAATGAACAATATAACAAAATTACAAATAAATAATACTAAAAAAATATATACATAAAAGTGTATATAATAAATAAATAAATGAATTGCTATTTGCAAATATATTGCAAAGAGTACTGCCGAAAAACAAAATTCTACTTCACAATTAAAATATTTGACGAATGTAAATTTTCTTTCGGCTTTGGAGCGTAGTGACAAATATATAAGGATTCTAAAGAACGAAGGTCAGGCTCTCTTTCAAACTCCAATATATTGAAATTTTAATCATGTATAGGATTATTTTTCTGAAGAGAATGAGAATTGATTGCAGAATATTTGGGATCTTACAAATATTCCAAAGTCCTATGGAAAATGCCTTTATGCTCAGCAATGCGAATAGAAATATCATTTTTAATTTGCATCACAGTCACAGACTTATATATATATATATATATATATGTTAAGCATATATATATAAGGTTAGCAGAAGGCTGTTGTTAGCAAAGGATATATAAGGCTAGTTGGCTATAAGAGCGGTTGGTTGTATATATAGTATATACTGCTGGCTGGTTATATTGGTTATATATATATATATATATATACAGTTATATATATATATAAGCAGTTGTTATTAAGAATATATATATATATTGCTATATTATATATATATATATATATATATATAAAGTATATATATATATATATATATATATAAAGTATATATATATATATATATATGTATATATATATATAGGGTCTCTCTCTATATATATATATATATATATATATATATTTATATATATATATATATATATATATATATATATATATATATATATATATATATATATATATATATATATATAGGACCTGTTATGTTTTAAGACTCCGTGAGTTTTTATTTTTTTTTTGTTTTTTTTTTTTTATATATTTCTAGTATATGATCCTAACAGTCAATTTAAGGGGTGACGGACATGATTCAAAAATATATAGGACCAGTTACGTTTTACTGACTCCGTCGTCTTTAAATTTTTTTTTTTAACCAGCGAATACCCAAGCGTAAACCGCAAAGATGGTAGAGTCGGTTCGGCCTTCCGGGGAACGACAGGGCAGGACTCCCCCTTCCGGGGAGGGTCTCCGGAACCCCTGCTCTTGGTATTTGGGTGTCGTGTTCTTCCGCCCCTTACGGGTACATGGAAAAACGTCCCCTTTGTCCCCTCGTTGGCTCGAGCCCCCTAAATTTTTTTTTTTTTTTTTTTTTAATTTTTTTTATTATTTTTTTTTACATTTTTGTAATAAGTTTTTTTGCTAACGTTGATTCCAAATATAAATTGGTTTGCAAGTGTTGTAATTTTTTTTGAGATATTTCATTTGCGAAAAAAATATTTTTTGTTTTTTTTTATTTTTTACATTTTTGTAATAATTATACGCTGATTTCAAATATGTAATTGGTTTTTCTGTAAGTGTCGTACTTTTCTTCGAGATATTTTTATTTTTTTTTAAATTTTTATTTGATATAAATGTGATTTTTAAATAATTATTTAAAATATTTCGAACTTTTGAATCAATGTCCATCACCACTGAAATTCATTGTTAGTATCATATACTAGCAATATGTTAAAAAAACAAAAAATCAAAAACTGACGGAGTCTTAAAACATGGAGGGCCTTATATATATATATATATATATATATATATATATGAGTAGTAGTATATATATATAGTATATATATATATATATATATATATATATATATATATAGAGAGTATATATATATATATATATATATATATATATATATATATATATATATATATAGTATATATATATATATATATTTAGTCCTATGTATTTTATACCATTTTATTTTCTCTTTTATAAAAGAATTCTATGGATTCAGACAGTTATTTTTTTTAATTCTTTAGTGTGAAGCTCAAAAATGATATAATATACATAGTATATATTTGAAATTTATTTTATTTATTGACTTACAACGAAGAAGTTTACGTGTGCTTTTATTGCGTGAATAAAAACTAAATTGTGTATTTTTCTACATTTATAAAAGAAAAATGTCTTCCTTATTCAATTTAATAACATTTCGTGAGCGTGTAAAATGTGAAATGGAAGCCTGTAATATTTTTCAAGAATTTAATATTGTTCCACAAGTTAAGATACATGGTTGGAAGGTTTGAAATTGCCTTTGAGAAGCATTCTTTGTTTTATTTATTGTTGGTCTAAAGAACAAACGTCTATAAAGTTCTGCAAAGAAGAGCTAAATATTAGTGCCAAGACGACAGTTGATTATAACAATCTGCGGAGGTTATATTATATTATTGTTTTCAATTTGCTTTTTACATTGTTACGTTAGATTTTGGTTAGGTTTTAGGTTGCCAGGGGTTAGGCCAGTTGCTATGTTGTGCCAGGTTAGGCTGATAAACATCACAAAATATATTAATTTTTAAGGTGTGTGCTTCTCATGTTATTCAGGATGACACAAATGATCTGGGAGAACAT
>JABUQX010010570.1:10000-15000 GCA_015478945.1 Trachelipus rathkii
AGAAAATTGAGTTCAATGTTCAAAAAGGGGGGAGCAGATTTTTAAGGCTCTTAAGTATTTTGATGTGAGTGTAGGTATTTTGGTTTTAGTAATAAAAACTTTATTCTTAAAGTTGTTTTAGCTATCAAGGGCTTTATAACAATAAATATAACAAGGCGTTAACAGCTTAATATAATATTATAATATTATAATATATATATATTTACTTATATATAATATATATATATATATATTATATATATTATATATATATTATATATATTATATATAATATTATATATATATTATTTGCATACGCGTACATCAAACCTTTAATAAGACGATCGACAAAAGAAATATTCAGCAGCTGATGACACACATTTATTAATGACTTCTGTGGTATAGTGAAATAGTTAAATCATGCAAAATCACTTTATAAGCTCAAACGTTACTTTTCCAATTTCTTTTGTGTTGCCGAAATCCTATGATTGTAAATCCTGAAATCCATTCGCCATACTAATTGTTCGTGGTCAGCTAGAGGAAGTGGCTAAAGAATATAGCGTTGTAGGTCAACAGGAAAAAGATTGATTCAAGAATATAGTTATCATTTTAGAATTGTTTAAATCATACTTCTTACACAAGGGCACGAGGGTTGATACGATATCTAAACCAAGAAGGTTAGGGTGCTTCCCGCCTTATTATTCACGAGTTTAATAAAATTAAATTCTATTATAGTTATACGTTGTGGATCTGAAATAAAGGTAACTAATGGTTTTCGTTTCTGTTAATAAACTTCGCCTGTCAATTGTCAAATATATATATATTATATATATAAATATAATATATATATATATATATATATATATATATTATATATATATATATATTATATATATATTTTATAATAAATATATATATATATATAATATATATTATATATTAAATTTTTTTAATATGAGAGACACGTTGCTTTTATTTGGGAATAGTCGATCTGAATACTGACTCATTTTTGGTGTGGTTTATGTCATTTGAAATATTGGAATGTTTCCAAATTAACTATATACCCAAAATTATTTACTTGCCAGCATTTGACTTAATGTTCAAACTTTAATAATTTTATTATTATTACATTTAATTATTCCACATTTACACTTCATTATAATACACACAAACTAAAAATAAAAGCAACTTATTTGATCTAGTATTACAAGCAACCTATACGGAGTTAATTGTATAAAACTAGCAACAGTGCCTCATCATTCCGTATTCAGTTGTACTCAATTTAATCTCTAGACCCAAATTTTTAACTAAAATCATAAAAATTACCCTTAACGATCATTACTGTTGCACTAAGATGTGTTAGCACATTCTCTAGAGGTCAAATTTCAAAACAATTTTATATATAACTTAAATGTCCTACATCTCAAAGCCAAGAGCTAACTCAAATTTTTCAAATGTATTTTACGTTTTTTTTCGTGATGAAATAATTGAATATGTAATATATTTTCATTACAAAAATAAAATAATAATAATAATTAATAATAATAATAATAATAATAATATAATAATAATAATAATATAATAATAATAAAATATATAATAATAATAATAAAATAATATATAATAATAATAATAATAATAACAACAAGCCTTTGGCTTGCTCCTAACGGACAGTGGCGGCTCGTGGTTCTTGTGCAAGGGGGTGCTGCTTTAATATATATATATATATATATATATATCTATTATATATATATATATATATATTAATATATATATATATATATATATAATATATAATTATATATAGTATATATATATATATATATAATATATATATATATATATATAGGCCAACCTCTAGAAGAGCCACAATCCTATATCTCAACTACAATTAGCTACAGGGAAAAGGCAAATACATTGTTGAAAATCCTGGTTAAAATTTTAGTTGGCGGAAAAAATGTATAAAAAAATAAAAAAAAAAAAAAAAAAAAAACATCTCAAAAACTACAATAGCTACAGGGAAAAGGAATACATTTTTGGAATCCTTGTAAAATTTTAGTTAGGAAAATATAAAAAAAAACGATTGCTAATATATATATATATATATATATATATATATATATATATATTATATAGAAATATATATATATATATATATATATATATATATAAAATAAACAAAAATTGGCTATTTTTTGGGGGGGGGGAGCTCGCGCCGGCGGGGACATAGTATATATATATATATATATATTATATATATATATATAATACTATAATATATATATATATATATATATATATATATTATATATATATATATATATATATATATATAATATATATAATATAAATAAATATTGTATATATTTTTATTTGTAATCAGGTATTACACGGAAAATGTAGGGGCTCGAGAAAACGGGGAACACAGGGGGGGACGTTTTCCATACCCCGTAGGGGCGGGGCGGAGGAACCCCCGCGACACCCAAATACCAAAGAGCGGGGGTTCCGGAGACCCTCCCCGGAGGGGGGAATTAGTCCTACCCCGTAGTTCCCCGGAAGGCCGAGAGACCCCAACTCCTGCCATCGGTGCGGTATACCCTTGGGGTATTTCCTTAAAGTTTAAAAAAAAACAAAATTAATAGAAAGTTATTTATTTTAACGAGTAACGTATAAAAAGGTCTCTAAATAGGCTTTCTACTCATATTACTATAATTATTAACAATAATTTTTTTTTTATTTATTTATTTTATTTTTTTTACATTTTCCTAACTAAAATTTTACCAGGATTCCAAAAATGTATTCCTTTTCCCTGTAGCTATTGTATTTTTTGAGAATTATGTTTTTTTTTTTTTTTTTTTTTTTTTTACATTTTCCGCACTAAAATTGGACCAGCATTCCAGCAATGTATTCCTTTTCCCGGTAGCTGTTGTAGTTTTTGAGATATGGATTGTTGCTCTTCTAGAGGCTGACCATATATATATATATATATATATATATATATATATATATCAAATAAATTTATATCATACAAATACATTTTACTTCACACACGTTATATATATATATTATATATAATAATATATTATATATATATATATTAATAAATATATATAATATTATATACTATATATATATATATATATATATATTATATTTTTACACTTGACACCACGCTCACGGCAGAGCCCTAATTCAAAGGAGGGGGTGTTGAACGTCTCAAATATTCATCTAAACGCAAATTTATGCAGATGAGCACAGATGCAGGCTTTTAAAGTGAGGAGATTAAATTCAGGGAACACAGAAGATGGAAGAGATTTTTCAACAGAACAGAGGTGGCAGGAAAGAAGGAAGCACCGCAGCGAACAAGTCTGGAGTTACTAATATCAACACAAACCTCATGTGCCGACACAGCACCCCTTGTGCTACGAGGGCGTCTTAAAGATGGTGGTACGCGAGTGGAAAGTTTCTCGAGCACTTGCCGCTACGGTACCTAAAGAAAAGAGATAAAGCACCAACATCGCGCCGCAAAGAAAGAGGGTCAAGTGACTAGAAAGTAAGCAGGGCAGTTTATAAGCCTTTTGGCCTTTGACTAGACCCTATCCAAAAGCCGGGTGAACGCAAGAGCCGCCCCCCCAGATATGAGAGCAGTACTCATAACAAGGGCGGATGAGAATCTTTGTATAAGCTGGAGCAGCTGAGAAGAAGGAAAAAAAGTCAACGCAATCTAAACAGAACTCCATTTCTTTGGGCCTCCCTAAGCAACCGTTGTGATGTGAGGTTTTCCAAGACATTTTTTTGTTTATGTTAAAGCCAAGGATGTTATATTGTCAACAGGAGAGACGAGAGCACCGTCGCAAAAGAGATAGGAAAGTTAGAAGGTGGTCTTAGAGAGGGAGATTTGTAGAAGTTGGGTTTTTTAAAGAATTAATTTCACAAGGTTGAGACGAACCCACCCGGAAATTCTGTCCAGATCAGCGGAATAGAATCGGAAAGGTTAAGACGAGAGGCAATTCTAGAAGTAAAAAGAGGGAGCAGAATTTAAATGAGTGATTTGAAGAATGAAGGGTCGAGTGCATCGGCATATGAGTGGATAGAGTTAGATGTGCAGGTGAGGAAGATCATTAATGAAAAGCAGGAATAAAATAGGAGATAAGACAGAACCCTGAGGAAAACCACTATTGACAGAAAAAAGAAGAAGAAGAGAAGTCGCCCATCAACAACAGCCGATATTGAGCGATTTGAAAGAAAGCTAGACATAAGTAAGCAAAGAGGAGGAAACGCCAAAGGAAAGGGGAGTTTGGAGAGCAGTGACGCGTGCCATACCGGTCAAATGCTTTGGATTTATGTCAGAGCGCCAACCACGAAGTCCTCCCGTATTCCTAAGGGACGGAAACGCATAAATCTGTAAATTAGGAAAGTTATTATCGCCAGTAGACCTCGAGCGGCCGAAAGCCGAACTGGCGATCGGAAGAGTGAATGAGAATTCCAGTTGGTCCTAAGAAGTGAGAGTTTGAGAAGGGTTTTCAAGATCTTAGATAGAAAACAAGTTAGAGCTATAGGGCGATAGTTTTAGAAGGATCAGACCGGCTTCCTTTTTTCGGAATAGGTTGGACATATGCGCGCTTCCAAGGGGCGGGGTCAGCACGGAAGCACACTCCTTCAAAACTCGAGGAGGAATGCCATCCGGCACCCGCCTTCCTTTACGTTCATAGATTTTCAAAAGCCATGCACCCGATCAAATTGTAATTAACAGGCAAAGGCATAGGACACCTGGAAGAGGAGAAGGAGGAGGAAGAGGAATGCCAGAATCGTCCAGGGTTGAGTTAGAGGAAAATAGGAGGCCGAAGAGATTGGCCTTTTCAGTTGGAGTATTAGCAACAGAACATAGAGCGAAATAAGAAGGAGGAAGGATGCATTTACAGAAGTTGTTAGAGATGTTTTTGGCAAGAGGCCAGAAGGATTTCTCAGTAGGAGAACCAAGGAGGTCAGCGCACTTTCGTTTAATGAAAGTCCGCTTTGCT
>JABUQX010010571.1:7500-17500 GCA_015478945.1 Trachelipus rathkii
TGGCATTAATTTAAAAAAGTGTCATGGCATCTACATTCATTTTACAAACTTACGTACATACATCAAATTTAAACTGAAATAAATTGCCTAAGCTTGCTCATTAATATAAGCTTAGGTGTGAAGCCAAATATATATACATATATTTCTATATATATATATATATATATATATATATAAATATTTATATATATATACTTAAATATATCTTTATATTTATATATATATATTTATTTAAATAATTTCTTTTGCTTCCTGTCTCAATACTAGAATGTCATCTTGTTAAAATTAGTATAAAGTGAAGATGTATTACAGTAATTAAAATTTTTCATTTAATTTTCTTCCATTTGAAAAATACCTCGCCGATTAATTTTGTTCGTAGAAAATTTGCATGATCATATAGCTAATATATATATATATATATATATATATATATATATATATATATATATATATATATATATATATATATATATATATATATATATATATATATATATATGCAAAGTTCAGTTTCTTGTCATAGAAACAGTAGAAAATTCTGCGGATCGACTCGCACTTTTTTCGCGTACCAGTTATGTTTTGAATATATAGATATATATATATATATATATATATATATATATATATATATATATATATATATATATATATATATATATATATATATATATATATATATATATATATATATATATATATATATATTCTGAGCTGGGCGCGCCTATAATTTTTTGTGTGCGTGCGCCTATGCACCTATGCCGCCGGACCTAGTGCGCTCAGCGCCTATATTTTTGTCAAATCAGCGCATTTGCGCCTTTGCGCCTTTGCGCCTATGCGCCTTGCGCCTGCGACTTCTTTTCGCCGGCCGGTGGCTGTTTGTTAAATTTATTTGCAAAGTAAACTTTTAGTGCGATAATAAAAGCATGCTTATAAGGAAGAAAACACATTTATTAATTTTTGTAATTAAAACACGTAAACTAATATCTACATCGTCCTCTTCCTCCTCCATGTCCTTGTGGTCCATAATTTCCCCCGGAGGTTCAGCACGAGCGCTGAAGAAGTGGAAAATTTTCAGAGCCATAGTTGCCAATTTATTTGTAGTTAAGAACTACTGAACTATATATATATATATATATATATATAGGGATGGCACGGAAAAAAGAAAATGGATATATTATATATATATATATATATATATATATATATATATATATATATATATATATATATATATATATATATAAAAGTTTTACTGTTTTTAGAATGATACAAGTTTACCTGCTACGCTTCTAAGTTCTAACTTTTATGGGTAAAAATGCTTTGTTCTGTTCATAGGCGCGGCCATAGGCGCGGAGAATTGGCTGTGCGCCCTTGCTTAGTCCGCCTTTTTAAAAACAAATTGTTGCGCCTATAGAGCCTTTGCGCCTACAAAATTAATAGTGCGCCATAGCAACTCTCGGTGGCGCAACGTTCAGCTCGGATATATATATATATATATATATATATATATATATATATATATATATATATATATATATATATAGTTATATATATATATATATATATATATATATATATATATATATATATATATATATATATATATATATATATATATATATATATATATATATATTATATATATATATATAAAGTTTTATAAAATTAAAGAACATCCTAGAGTAGACCGCATAGACATCAGCTGTTGGGGCCCTCGGCCCCTAGGCGGACGACGGGGACTGATCTTCCTCGTCCCCCATCGGCTTCGAGCCTACTGAAATTTAGGTTTTTAGGGGGCTTCCGAGCCGATGGGGATAGAGAGGGGACGAAGTCCCGTCGTCCACCTAAAGGTCGAGAGACCGGACAACTTATATCTATGCGGTCTACTCTAGGGTGTTCGTTAGTTTTGAATCATAAAACGACTTTTTACATATATATATATATATATATATATATATATATATATATATATATATATATATATATATATATATATATATATATATATATATATATATATATATATATATATATATATATAGTCAAACAAAACATAACTGGAACGCGAAAAAGCGCGAGTCGATCCTGCTTATGAATTTCTTTTTTTTTAACTGTTCTGTTCCTACTGAACAGAAACTGGATTTTTTTGCCATATATATAGTTATATATATCTATATATATATATATATATATATATATATATATATATATATATATATATATATATATATATATATATATATATATATATATATATATATATATATATATATATATATATATATATATTATACAATACCACAGCTTAATACCACAGCTTAATACCACAGTATAAATATCTACTATGTTAATAGTTAATACCAAATATTGTTAATACGTATATGCAAAATATATACATACAGTGTACATATCACATATCACGTGTTTTCAAAAGTACCTTATATTGTAAGATGCTTTATATTTCTTAATTATGCCCCAAAGAACGATTTTATTTTTTTCATTTCTTGAAATATTCAATTTTATTATATAATATTTCATGTCTTTTACAGTTACTTTTTGGTTTGTTGTTTTATTTTGGAAAGAAAGAATTTATATATTATTGGAATCTGTTTACAGATTTTTCTGGTTGTTGTGTGAAGTTGCTAAATTTAGTCTTTTAATAGTTGATTCTTTGTTACTCCTTTTCGTTGGTTCTATAATCGCACACCGTATTTATTACTGTGTTGCTTTTCACTTTTAATTAACAGAATAATAATGTTTTTGATGGTATTATGCAAACTTTTTGAAGGTATTGTTTCTCTTAAATTTTAACATGGAAACAATAAAGATATAAAAATAATTACAGACACTGTTGGCGAGTTTGTCGTTAGAACATTTTTAGGAGACTTGGCTCTTATTTTTTAGTGACAAGTCTTGTCAAATGAACGAGAACCGAAGTTTGGTGTTATACGTGTAATAAGCTCATCTACGTTTTAAACTAAATAAACTTTCTTTATTTTGGTTTGTGTATTTCGCAAAACAAATTTTTATTGACTTATTTCTTTAATTATAATCACTATATGAAATAGCGAAGTAGGGGCATGTGTGAATGTATTTAAAGTGAAATTTATCCTGAGGATAGGACCAAGAAACTTATCGCTTGTTGCCTATATTTGCTCAAAAGTTTTGTACACATAGGCCTTTTAAAAGTTGACAAATGATAACAGTTTTGAATTGAAATAAGATTTAAAGGTAGGAACCATAATATAGTATTTAAGAAATGTTACAAACAGTTGTAATTTTGTTGTTCTCCGTAGTCTAGTTTTATTCCTACTCTATTAAAACTAGGAACAATTTAAATTTTTTTTTTGTATTTTTCCGGAAACTAACATGTTTGAAAACTATTTTATAGTTAAAAAATGAAAAAAAAGTAAAAACTTGATAAAAACTAGAGGGAAGCACCCTTAGAAGAATTCAAGCAAACCAAACAAAGCTTAACCCTACTGCCAGGAACTAATGCTAATGGTAATTTCTTCATAATTGGGCAACACTTTATATTGTCACTTGAAATTATAAAGACAAAATACACTGTTAAACCCTTAATAGACTGCGGAAGACCAATTTTATATAGCAAAAATAAAATATATACATTTATCTGAATATTAGTTTGAATTTATTTTATTAGATTAAATAGTTTCAGGCCCCATAAAATTTAAATTAATATTATATATATTAAACATTAAGTAATGTGTAGTATATATATTAATATATTATGTTTTGAAAGAAGACAGGTACTGCATAGGCTATATTGGCTATAATAAGGACTAGGCCTATATAAGAGAAAATATATATATATATATATATATTTAAAAGTTTAAGGTTAATAAAAAATTAATTGGAACATTAGAAAATAAGAGACAATATAAAGGTACATTGACATATCAAAGTGTTTCATCCCCAGCCTTCTTCATACATACAATTTATTTAAAAAATAATACCAGTACTATACAAATGATTTAAATGCTTAATTATAGTCACCTATTCTAAAAATAATACATTAGGGCCTATGTAATTTGCTGTCAATTATTTATTTTTGCATGGACCATATAATATAAAAAAAAATCAAGTTTGTAATAAAAATATTTGTTTAAATACTGAAAAAGAGTAAGAATTTATAAAAATATATTAGTAGATATTTTTTCAAGATGAAGATACAGATAGATAGCCAACTTTATTTTTTTTTTTTTTGTGAAAAAAGTATAGATAAATATAGCCTAAATAAATCTAGTTTTATAAAGAATGGTTAGCTTAGTTATTTTTTGTTTTCAATATAAGCTATAGCTAGTATGAATAGAAAATGTGATTTTTTAATAATATATACAGTTCTAATATGCCCTATTAGTTTTTATTATTTTTGGTATTGATAATAGATTTATTGATACTATATTTGAATTGGTGCAGTAAAGTAAAAGTATTTATATATAGTTATGCTATATAAATTATTTATAAACTAAGAAGCAAGTTCAATAATTTTATATAAAAATAAGGTTTTTCTGTCTCTTTAAATCTTTTGTGAAGATGTCATTTAACTTTTAATGTATTACCCACTATTACCTAGATATAATGTAATTATTATTATTTATTCTCAGAGCTAACCACTTTTTTTTTTAAATTATTTCCATGACATTTTTAAGTCTAGAAAAATAGGCCGATATAATCCAGAATATCTGCCCTTTAATTAGTTAAGCAGAGGTATTATTTTTATTATTATTTTTTTTTTTATATACATAGTTACCAGTTACCACCACACCACTCATGAGTAGAACCCTAATTGAGGGATATTGTAAGAGGGTATATGATATATAAACTTAGGTATTTGTTACTAGTAATATTACCAATATATATATATATATATATAATAATTATATAATATATATATATATATATATATATATATATATATATAGTAGTATATATATAATATATATATAATATATATATATATATATAGTTACAGAATGATGGTGAAAAAATAACATTGATTATAAAAGTGCAAATCAAAAGGCTCTGTTGATCAAAAAATAGAATGCGACTTAGAGTGGACAATTCTTCATCTTAAAGAAGAAATCAGTCAATCTCATCCAACAAAACCTGTAAGAAAGCCTTTTTGTCATTTTAAAATATTAAATTTTAAATTATTATTAAAATTTTTTGGGGGGGTTAATTTTTTCTTAAGGTTGTAAGCTAATAATTTTATAGTGTGGGAAGACCAAGTGAAAGAAGAAAGGAATTCGCATATTGAACAAGGAATAATAGAATAGTACCTTCAAAAATATAAATAAATGTTATATTCAAGATCAATTATATATACAAAGTTAATTCAGAGTGTTACAAAATTTACAATATATTATAAGGTAATATCCCAGAGAGTTTTCAGCTGAGTTCTAAGATGACCTAGAATACAGAATATGTTTAATCTGGTTTTACAGAAAATTTATTCTAGGATTGACTCAAGCATTATTGGATTTGCATAAAGATTTGAAAAGTTTATATCTAAGAAATAAGAAAAGTGATAACATGAAATGTGCAGTAAGCCATACTAATTTTATAGTAGTTGGAAGATATTAAATAGCATGTAAATAATTTTTGCTTGGTGGGGTGATAAAAATGGAAAATTTCTAAGAATCTATAATAAGGAAGAGTACTTTTAGTTTTTAATAAGTAAATATTTGCAAAATTATAGTACGTTTCTTTTTACAATATCTTAGTGATGAAACGGTTAAGAATTTTTGACGATGATGATCATAATAAATTTTGACGATGATGATGACGATTAAGTGAAAAAGTATATATATTTTAAAAATTTCTATTACTTTAATAAATTTAACAAATTTATAATAAGGAAGAATTAAATTGTGTTCACTTCATTCTTATTTAAATGTGTAAATACATTAAGAACCGCATTAATACATAGAAAGTTTTCCTGTTATTCATTAACATCTTGGTTTATTTCTAATTTCTATATTATAATAATAATAATTTCTCTTCATTAATTATATCACTGGCCTACAGGAAATTTTTTTTTCTTGTCATGGAGTTTTCCAGCTGTTTTATACTAATTTGAGTATGCTGATTTCAAATCTGATCTCAGATTTGCTCTATCACATCCCATTTCTATGCAATCGCAAATTTGCCTCATTTTCAATGATTTTAAGCTGCAACATTAACACTGTCAGCTGATGATTGGCAAGGCTGTTGCGAGTGCAGTGACGCGTTTAGTGGATAAAACAGATGGTGTTGTGGACAATAGTGTGTTTAATTAAAATATCATTTTATGTACAAATTTCACAATTTATTTACATTATTTACCATCTCCCATGTTTAATTATTAATTCAACAATTTATGTAATATTTTTTCACTTGCAGGTTGTGACTAACAATGGCTACAACATGCCCGAAAGAAGGAAATGCCGTAATGACACAGATATCTTCTGCTACATCTTTGGGAGCTTCACTTTGCAAGGTTCAAAGGCGCAACATTAATACCTTTGTCCAAGAGGGTGATCTTGCCTGCTTTAAAGTAGTTACTGGGTGACCAAGACAAATAATGGACTCCCTCACAAAGTGTGTAAAATGTGTTGAAACTTTGCGGTCTTGGTCTAAAGGAAAGAACTGCCAAGCTAAGATTTGGTGTGTCAATGGTTTGAAGAGAACCAACAAACCATTTGGGATGACTGCTACTTCTGCATTGTCAATGTAAAGGTCCCAATAAGACAAACAAACAACACTTACAATATCTCCAAATATCCCATCTTCCAAGCGAAACCAGTTGAACACTGTGAGGGAAATACCTGTGCCTGTTTTTACTGAGCTGAAATTGAATTGATGTTGAAATATAAGTTTCAATTCTTCTGCAGATGAATGACTAAAAATTTTGGCGAATATACGGCATCTGTTGCAGATTCTGATGCAATTGCTATGTTTAATTTTTTCTGTGAACAGCCTGGTAAGAGATTTATATTTGGGCAAAGCAGTTGCTGCTGGATTGTTGGCTTCGCATTCTGAAAGAGAAACGAATACTCAGACTTGGCCTAGTGTCTCCTTTTATCATAACAGAGAAGCAGCACTGCGAAAGTACTTCCATTCAGATGGTAAAGTTGTTTATTGTACTGATGTTGAAGGGATTTTTCTCAATATGGGACTGCTTGCATATGATTCAAGTGAATGGAAACTTTTTATTGACAGTAGTAAAAGAAGTTTGAAAAGTGTGTTCCTGCACAACAGAAATATATATGGTTGAATCCTAATAGGACACTCGGTACAAATAAAAGAAGAGTATGCCAACTTCAAGAGAATTCTGGATAGATTGCAATACCACCTTCATGGATGGTTAATTTGTGTGGATTTGAAAATAATTAATCTACCGAGGATTGTGAAGGAGCTGCTCTTGAGTTTCCAAGCACTTGAATGTAGAATGACCACCAAAGTTCACTACTTACACAGTCACTTGGAGGACTTTTCAGAGAACTTGGATCACGTGAGCTAAGAACAAGGTGAACGCTTTCATGAAGACATTAAAGTTATTGAAGAACGCTATCAAAGCCGATGGGACACAGGCAGATTACTGCTGATCCTTTATGAGAGACATTCCACAAGCTGTACATCGGAGATCGTCAAAGAAGAGGTCGGTTATGCAAATGTAACCACTTTTGTGATTTACATTTTTGTACATATTTTCCTTAATTTCACATGTCCATTCTAAAATTGTAATAAGGCATTTATCTATCACAAATTTGTAACTACGGACATTAAGTAAAATAATTTTCAATTGTTACTTGTATATTGTATACTTACCTTATTTTTGTCTGCAAGTCTGTTCAGCTCTTCAAAAAAATGATAATAAATTTGCTGTTTATTTGAAATTGTAATATGTGATATCTCAAATAATCTTGATGTGATAGACAAAAACGCGATGACAGAATTTGGAATGCAGCACCGCCAGAATTACCTTAAAACTGTTGGAAAACCTTATGCCAGAAAAATGTTGTTGACCAGTGTAATGAATTTATTTAATATTAATAATTTCATGCTCCTTATATTTCAAACTAATATTTTTATGTAATTTTAATATAATACCAAGTATCTTCAAAACATTGATTTTAAAAATTAAATATGTGAGGCATCAACAGACATACAAATTCTGCTACTTTATATATTTAGAGCTCTTAAATTATAATGCAGAAACATAATCTTTCTCCAGTTTCTGGTGTAATATTTCATCACTTAATGGGCAAATAACGGCAGAAATTGAATGATGAGATTGAATAAAAAATATGCTGATTTTGCCAATGACGATTAATCGTCCCGGAATGCACTAACATATTTATATATGAAAGTTGTTTTTTAATAAATTGTCATGTCCTTAGGTTAGGTTACAATTTTCCCAAGGTCAGGATTCTCTACTACTTATTCTGTTTTCATAAAACACCTTTTAGTTCTGCACTTAACATTAGTTTCACCTCACCTCTTTGGTTTTCCATCACTCTGTCAACTTATCCTGGTTTTTATAATTTAACATAACATGCTGCATATAGGTAGGAGAAAAAGAGTGGACAGATATAAAAAGTGGGGTTTAAAGTTTACTTTTAATTGTGAGGTTAGTAAGGAAGAAGGAAAGTGAGTGAAAGGTGTACAGCTATAATAATATTCTTATCTTAGCTTTTAATTCTTTCTCCTTCCTCTTTGTGAGAGATTTTTCTAAAATTCGGATGGATTAATTGGTTTATGCTCTTTAACTTCTTTTCCTCTCTTTCCCAATGGTTGTGAAGAGAATTCTTCACCATAAGAATATATATGTGCACAAAATAAAATCTTCCGTGATCATGCAACATTCAGGGATTGAAGCAAAAAGCAAAGCACAAAAAAATAAAGCAAAATCCTGTAAGTAATTCCAAAATCAAGATATTTCTTCAATCAGACGAATTCTGGGTAATATTAAAGCCCAAAAAAGGGTATACAGTGAATTAATGTAATGTATACATCTTGTAGGATTGGTTAAATGGTTTAAAAAAAAAAACTAACAAATGCTACCTCAGACTTTCATAATTCTTATTTTAATAATTTATGATTATTGTATTTATTTCATAAGCTCAAATATATGACTTATTTTAATAATTCAATAAACAAAGATTGAAGTCTTAATTTATTATATTTTATCATTTCAAAACTTCACATTCACCCACCTTTTCATTCAAATAAATATAAATTCCCTTTACCTATTATTGTGGGTTTTGTAGTTATTCTTATGAGATTTCTGAAATTCCTTTATAAATATCTTATTACAATTTCCAAAATTTCCACACTTGTTTTTAATCTATTATTTTTCTTCACTTTAAGATTTCATAATTCGTTAATAAAGAATGTTATTAAATATTTACAAAAAAAAAAAAAATTTAGTAGCATGCCAAAGAACTGATATTAAAGACTGAATAATGAAAAAAATATTTTAATGAGAGGATTCTCGAATTAAGAGACCATTCACTGGACACTACTTTGCTACCCCCACTCCCCTCCTCCTAGAAGTGGGCAACCCACGACCTCAAGATATTCCACCATCACTATAGGTTGGGCCCAGAGATCTATTAATGCTAGTGTTCTGAAGTTGTGTCTAAAGTTCGCTCGATCATGCCAATCTGATGAGAGATGTTTAGTGTCATTTAAATTTAAATTTGTATTCCTGAAGGGAGGGGGGGGGGGGTGCCAGAGTGCCAGAGTGGAGAAATGACAGCATTACAGAGTTTTTTCTGTTTGAGATATTTTGGATGGGTGTGCTTGAAGTATGGTGTTATTTGGATATGCTGAAATTTTCCTTTGGGTCAATTGGGTTTAATAATGGTGACGTCTAGTGGGGGGGGGGAATGTTGTATATGTTAGAGTAGTATAATGCTGGTGTGATTTGTTTCTTTCTAGGTGCAGGGGGTGATCTATTAAGAGAGATTTACTCTTAAAATTGATAGCCTAT
>JABUQX010010572.1:0-2500 GCA_015478945.1 Trachelipus rathkii
TATATATTATATATATGGGACAAACCTTTCATTAGAGCGCATGATATATCGAAATACTATTCCGTACTAAATACAGATAGATATCTGAATCGGTATGAAAGTTAGTAAGGAAAATTGAAAAAAAAAAACAAAAAAAAGTCATTTTTAGGGTGCTCGAGCCACGGGGGACAGAGGGGGACGAAGTCCCCCCCTCATCCACCGGGAGGCCGAGAGAACCCAATTTTGCCATTATGCTGTTTAAACTCTTGGTCAATTCCTTTGGCTTAAAAAAAAATTGCGCACCGAGATATCTGCTTCATTAACAAAAAAATAAATTATCTTTATAACTGTACTATATTTCAAACGCACATGGCTTAAAAAAGAATTTCGTGATATGGCTCCATATCTTTTTCTACATTTTCTTTATATATATATATATATATATATATATATATTATATATATTTTTTTTATATATATATATATATATATATATATATATATATATATATATATATATATATATATATATATATATATATAACTTCGTCTCTCTTCATATAATTTACATTGATCTTTACATTTTACGCATTTCTTTTCACTTATTAATAAATTAAAATGCTGTAAAAAGCCAACCAATTCAAACTTATTGGAACATAACATAAATACGTCATCTAACAACATATTTTAAAATACTGTACAACTAATTTACTTCTCAGGGAGCGAGTCGTGAAAATAAATTTTCGACTCCTACCCGACCCATAAATTTAAATTTGGATTTTCGACTGCGAATGCGACTGCGCCTCACTTAAACAGAAATTTGATAAAACCACGTGGAGTTAAAAGCATAAATTTCGTCTCAGACTCCGACTTCACTCAAACAGAGAATTTTCGACTCCGACTCAGCTCAAATTCAAAATTTCGACTTCGACCCAGCTTAGTGCTTACAGAGTTTAACAGAAACATTTTTAAGTTTCAACTACTTTTTTTTCGCTTGCTTTTGTGAATAAAAAAATATACCACTTTTGCAAAGAATCTAATCTCCAAATGCTATGTGGTACATTGGAAGATCCAATATTCGGTTCACGCTAAGCCCAATTTTCGCCCCCCCCTAAAAAGGGACATAAAATTCGAAATTTTCAGATGATTTTGACCTTATAAACAGCAAAGTGTAGCTTTTTTGGAGTGTTTTTTTTGTGTCTGTAGTCATTCCTTCAGAATTTTCAATTTTTTAAAACCCATGTTTTTGACATTTGTCGTATCACTTTCATATTTTGTCTTCGAAATGACTTCAAACTTGAAATATGCATAAATAGGTCCATTACCTACAATATGCATAAAATACTTTTTCGATTTTTTGAGTTTTGTGCTCAGCGTTGTCCAATTTCTGGATTTTAAGATGAAAAATTGCGATAAATTTTTTCTGTTCTTGCAAAGTGGATGAAATTTTCAGGGCATATGTAGTCAGGAGAGATTCACATTTTTAACTTTGATAATATCTTTGTATATGAATTAGTTTTGGATTTGTTCTAGGAACAAATTTTCAACAAAAAAAAAATTTGGATAATTTTTTAAAACTTTTCTTTTGAGTATACAAAAAACATATCTAAGTATAAAAGATGCATCTATCCCAACTGTACAAGCTCTGAAAATTTGATTTTGATCGGACAAGTAGAAAAAAATATATCTCAATATTTCACTGTTTCAAACGTTTTAATTTTTAGAAAAGTGAAAAATTGATATATTATTTTTTTTACTGGCCTGATCAACATCAAATTTTCAGGGCTTGTAAAGTGTGGGTAGATGCATCTTTTTTACTTATATATTTTTTTTGTATACGTAAAAAAAAATTTTGGGAAAGATTTTTAATTTTTTTTTTTTTTTTTGTTCCAAGAACAAATCCAAAACTAATGCATATACTAAAATATTATCTAAGTAAAATATGTGCATCTCTCCCGAATACATACGCCCTGAAAATTTCATCCACTTCGCACAAACAGGGAAAAAAATTATCTCAATTTTTAATTTTAAAATCCAAAAAAGTGGGTTTTGAAATTGGACAACGCTGAGCACAGAACTCAAAAACTCGAAAAAGTACTTAATGCATATCGTAGGTAATCGACCTATTTATGCATATTTCAAGTTTGAAGTCATTTCGAAAAAAATTCTGGAAGTTGATACGACAATGTCAAAAACATGGGTTTTGAAAAATTTAAAATTCTGAAAGAATGACTACAGACAGAAAAACACTTTAAGGCGAAGATTTAGAGGGCAAAAAAGGCCACGGTTTGGTGTTTATAGGCTCAAAATCGGCTGAAAATTACGAATTTTATGTTCATTTTAGGGGGGGGGAAATAGGGCTCAGCCCGAGCAAATATTAGATCTTCCCTAAAAATTTAATAATTTAAAGTCCCGTAAAGACGTAAGATGCAGATGACAAACAAATACGAGTATATTTCATTTTTTGAAACAAATGTATAACGTAATATAATCAAATTATTTTTATTTTTATTATAAAACAG
>JABUQX010010572.1:7500-12981 GCA_015478945.1 Trachelipus rathkii
ATAAAAGATGTGAATATGCGTCGAGTTATAAATGCCAAAATACTAAATTTTTATCAGATGAATATGTAAAATGTACTGTTCACCAATCATTAAAAAAAAAAAGACTGTAACTCAAAAATAAAAAACCTTGAAAACTTAGTATTAAACTACGATCAGTTGTTCTTAGAGCCTTATAATATAATTGGGAAGGTAGACATTTTTGTTTAGAGAAAATTTTTTGTATGCTCAACAGTTTTGCCGCTGAGAAAATTTCAAAGTTTTCAAAAGTTTCTCGTGATCAGCACGGCCAAAACTGTTAAAACACCTAATGTCAATCTAAAAATAGAGTATGTATCTTGTGAGGCCTAAGCTTTGTGAAAATTTCATTGCAATCATTAAATATTAAAAATTTTTGCACCACCTGTTCTATTTATTTAAAAAAAAAAATTTTTTTCCTACTAAAAATATTTATATTGATAAATTTTATTTTTTGTTATTCCAATCAATACGAAACTTTCAGATCATATATATACTATTAGGCAAGATTTACATTTTTTGTTTGAATGTGTTTTTGTAAGCTCTGGGGTTTGCAACTGCATATGGAAACTTTTGAAGGGTGAAATTTTCTCCCATGCAGAGGCAAATCCGTTCTCCATACAAAATTAAGCTAAGCGAATTCTCCTCAACTATACACACACCGAAAGTTTCGTGCTGATCATGCGATAATAAGTTGTCGTGATTTTTGTTATGACGCCTCAAAAGTCTGAACACCACTCCCCAGTATATTTGTGAATAAAATATTTGTTGCATGTTGAAAATAACCAGACCCCATTCGAAGAGCATTGTTCCCTACACTAGAAAGGAGTGTTAAAACTACAAAAAATTCATAGGAGTGATGATTACTACCCTCAAAGGGTTAGAAGACCCCAACGCGCAGCATTACACTTAAAAACAAATGACACCACCTATCACATTCCCACCAATTTTTAACTATCCTACTAATTCACATTCCTAATACAAAAATCTCTCAACTCTCACACTCCCATCTCCTCAAAATCAACAGCATCCCTCATACCATCTCTCATTAAGGCAAGGATATAATTTCCGACTCCTTCACCTCACAAAGCAAAGCTTCCGTAGACACTTATATTCCTCTCTCACAACCTTTCTCTCAGACTAAACATCCCATTCCACATTTATACTCTCATGATATCTCACTCTCTCAAAACCTTCTTATAGACTCGGATGTAAAATACAATCTCTATACCACTTCAACTACAGAAATTCATCCACACTCTAAAACAACACTTT
This sequence comes from Trachelipus rathkii, assembly GCA_015478945.1. Taxonomy (NCBI): domain Eukaryota; kingdom Metazoa; phylum Arthropoda; class Malacostraca; order Isopoda; family Trachelipodidae; genus Trachelipus; species Trachelipus rathkii. The sequence goes on from JABUQX010010572.1 coordinate 8,791, forward strand.
CTCTTAATGCTCTCTTTTCAGCTCACACAACCCCTTTAGAAAACTTAGTTTTGTCAACTAATAACACTCACATAAATAACTATCCTTATGCTGGCAGTATCCTCAATCAAGGCCAAATATTAATAGACATCATTAATTTAAGCACTTCCCCCCCTAATATTACAAAAATCACTCTCATTTCTACTGCAAACCTCATCATAGTTTTGGATGACCCAATAAAGACCGATCATACACACCTTGCTACCTCTAGCCAAGGCCTCTCACCAACACAGCTCGTATTCTCATATAGTAAAATTCTCACGTCCACTATAAAAGATACTTCTAAAAAGGACACTCTTTTACATGACCCAAAATTATTTGATCAATTACTTCAACTTCTTCTCTCATATAAAAATGTTATCGAGCTTGAGCATGGCGAAGTCCCCATTTGTCTTTTACAAAATTTCTCTCTTTAACTAAACCAGTTGCTCCAAAGGTATATTCCGAACAATATCGATTTCCATACAAATATCTCACACACGTAGATGAATGGACCGCAAATTCTTCAAAAAGGTTTCATAAAAACAATCTTTTTCTCACACAACTAACCTATACTTGTAATCCCTGAAAAGAATTTCTATCCTCCCAGAAACCTAGCCGATTAAAGGCAAACCAACTTTCACACAATTTTAGACCGCTACCCTTTCCCTTGTATAAACGACCTCCTCAGCACATTAGGCAAAAGCTCTCTCTTTACCACTGTTGACCTTCTTAATGCATATCATGCACTAAAAATTGAGGAGGGCTCGAAAATCATTCCTCGCTTTTCGCACCCAAAAGAGACAATTCCGCCCCACTAGACTAAATTTTGAACTCTCAAACTATTACTTTGATTAAACGTACTATAGATTAACTCTCTCTCTCTCTCTCGCTCTTCTCTCTCTCTCTCTCTCTCTCTCTCTCTCTCTCTCTCTCTCTCTCTCTCTCTCTCTCTCTCTCTCTCTCTCATCTATTAGGCACAGCTTGCAGAGTATTTCTCTATAGCGTTTTAATCACAGGCCACTGACTTTCCCACCATTTTCAAAACATCATTAAAGTTCTGACTCGTTGAGAAAACTAACCATCGCATTAAACCCACAAATGTAATTTTCTCAGTTCAAGTGTTTTCCTTAGTTTTGCACCTCACACATAATGGCGCAGACCAGATCCAGCCAAGTTGTATAACACTTCAATCATTCACACCTTCCGCCAATACTGCGGAAACACGTTCACTCATGGGTTTCCTAAACTATTTCAACCATTTAGAGGCAAAGAAAAATACTGTTTAACTATTTACATTTTTATACTATACAGTAGTTTTGAATTTGTCCTTGGAGCAAATTTCAAAATTTCTTGGAAATTTAAACAAAAAATTTACTGAGTATAGGAAAAAATAATCTAAGTAAAAAATGTGCTAAGCCCTGAAAATTAGATGTTCATCGGATATGTACGAAAGAAACATATAATCTTTTTCATAAATATTACCTTTTTTTTTTGAAATGGGAGAGCTATTGATATTTTTCTATATATGTATCGATCAATATCAAGTGGGTTTGTAAGGAATCGGCTTAGATAGTGTCTTTTTGCCAGAATATAATATTCTTTATACTTAAAAAAAATTAAATTTCCAAACATTTTTTTTTAAAATTTACTCCAAGGACTAATCCAAGACTGATGCATATACAAAGAAACTATATAATAAAAAATGGGAATCTCTCCAGACTGCATATGATGTGAAAGTTTCATCCTGATGGCATGAACAGGTAAAAAATATTGCAATTTTTTCATTAAAAAAAGTAGGTTTTGAATTTCAACATTGCTGAAAATAAATTTCAAAAAAATCTAAAAACCATTTCATGGATTCTCTAAGTAATAGACCCATCTATGTGTATTTCAAGCTTGAAGTCATTTAAAAAATATTGTAGTGGTTGAAGTGAAAAATATCAAAACATAGGTTGGCAAAAATGAAAATTCTTAAAAAATGACTGCAGACAAAGAAAAACATCTCAAAACGACGTTTTAAGGGTCAGAAAAAGCTATAGTTTGCTGTTTCTTATCAAAATTACCTGAAAATTAAGAATCTTATGTTCATTTTTAGGTGGGGCTAAAATGGGGTGTGCTGGAGCATATATTAGACCCTGTCGCTAAACCTTCTGCTCGTCTACCACTCCTATCCATTGATTCTCCATCCCCTCTACCACCCAAAACACGTCCCTCTTCCAGCTTCCATCAAACAAATTATCTCAACTCGGAAAACATGTCATACCAATATCAAAACACAACACAAATAAGCGTTATTTAAACAGCTATAAGACTTATTCAATATGTTAGCAAATTTTCTTGCAGAAACATGAAAAATTTCTACTAAATCCTCTCATACACTCGGACTATTATGCACTTAAACCATCCATACCAAGTATCAACTCTCGTTCCATTCGTTACTGACTATTACTTTGACAATTTCAAAGTAATAATTTTGCCTACGTACCTTAACCAATTTTTAAACAAGATCATTATCCAGACCAGGTATCTCTCTTTCTTCCTTAACCAGGAAAAACTAACATACGCTTTTAGCAAAACTATTACACAAGATCACTGTAAAGAAATATCTTCTCTAAATTTCTGCATACCAACCGATCTCTTGCATATTACAACAAATCCAAACTGCATTATATTTTTTATTATTATACAAAGTATCTCCCAACAATTCTGTATAGTAACTCCCCTTACAATGTATCTCTCAACAACCTTATTTATATATCGATAACAAAAAATACCACCCCAACCTGAAACACAATTCCTTCTTTTTATCCAATAGGAGAACCATTATAATTCATAAAGTTACATACACACAAGAGAGCCTTTAAAAAAATTTATAACCAACCGAGTTTCTATTGACTCAAGTCATTATAGTAATCACAATAATTCATTTTATAGGACACATATTAAATCGATTATCTGTTTAAAACGTTATTTCGCCCCTTTCCCTCACTCTCCCTCTCTCCCTGCAAAGTATCACCCTACTGAATTTTTTTCATTTGCTTAACAAATGAACTTTGTTTCGGGATATCTCACATATGATAAATACCAGCCTAAAAGTAGATATAAGACAACACAACATTAAGAAAAAAATAAATCCCTTGACAAGATCTTACTAATCATGATCCTGTTGACAATTTTTCATACCCGTGAGCATAAACTCTGTAAACAATATATTCCAATATTATTTTAAAGTCACATACAATACATTTTATATTTCTCAACAACACATATCATCTTTGCTGAACTTTTAAAGGTCAGAAAATCATGAATATACTCCATATATGTATATCTCTCTTATATATATATATATAATATATATGTATATATATATATATCTATATATATAACATATATATATAATATAAATAATATGTATATATATATATATATATCTTTATATACTATATATATATATATATATAATAATAATATATATATTTAACTATATATATATATATATTATATATATATATATATATATATATATATATAATATATATATATAAATATATACTATAATTTTACTTTTATATATATATATGTTTATATCAATATAGTAATATCATAATTTCATTTAAATAGTTTATGAAAACTTGCATATGTATATATATATATATAATAATATATCATATATATATATAATAATAATAATATATAATAATAATATATATATATCATATATATACTCTATATATATATGTATATATCTGATATATATATCTCATATATTTACACTATATCTATGTGTAATAATATGTATGTAATAATATATTAATAATAATATATATATATATATATTTTATATAACAATATAAAATATTAACATATATATTAACTATTTTATATATCTTCCAACGTGCTTTGATTAACATATATAATAATACTTAATATAATATGTAATATAATATGTATAATATAATATAACTTTATATATATATAAATATATTTTTATATTATATATATGTTTATATATATGTAATAATATAATATATATCATCTTTTTTATATAATATATATTTATATATATATATTATCAACTCAAGAAAGTTACACATTTTTCAGGACGCTGTTTCTATATATAATAATAATAATATTATTATCTTTAATATATATAATATATGTATATATATT
>JABUQX010010573.1:0-2500 GCA_015478945.1 Trachelipus rathkii
ACTATTTTCTTTGCAGTAAATGTAAAAAATGTGAGACAACCTTATCTAATACAAACGTATTATTTCAAAGAAATGAACTACAGTATGGAGAAATTTTTAAAATCGTTTACTTATTTTCAGACATCATTCTAATTACAAGAGCAGGACAAATGTTGAAACCACCTATAAAACGATTGAAACAGTTTATATTAAGTGTATGGATTTATGTTCAAGACACATAGTAGAAATGAAAAATAAAATAAGAGGAGAAGGTAAAACATTAGAAATAGATGAAAACGTTTTTCCAAAAGGTAAGTATATTAAAGCTAAAATCGTGAAGCAAATATGGGTTATAGGAGGGATAGAGAGAGAGAAGCGAATAAAATGTTCTTAGTAGAAGTAAAAAATAGAAAGCAACAACATTAATAAAAATAATAAAAGATAATGTAGAGAAGAAGACAAAAATAGTAACTGATAAAAGAAAAGTTTAGCAACTAATCCAAAAATATGACTATGCAATGCACATGTAACATCTGGGGGGAGTTAACCCCAACCAGGCGCGTCCCCCAGGTGGCGGATGGGGGAGAACCCTCTAAGGAGGGTAGCTTCGAAATATATAAATAAAGAGCCATGGACCAAAACTGCAGCTAGGACAGGTCTAGCAAGCCTCTGGCGAAGTGACAATGCTCAAGCAGCTCCTGTTTTGCCTCGGCACTACGGATTGATTAGACGAAGGCGACTGCACGATAGAGGACCTGAAAACGGAAATCCTTCCGGGAGAGGCCTTAGGGTGGCTACCCTGAATGTTAAACCCTGAGGGGTAAGGAGGAGGAGATGGTGGAGCTGATGTTGGAAAGGAAATTGGATATTCTGAGAGTCTGTGAAACCAGACTCATGGGAAGTGAAGGCAGAACAATACATAATAACTATAGTTATTATGTATCAATTATGATAGCTATCAATTGATGTACAGGGGTGGAGAGGTACATAGACATGGGGTGGGAGTAATTTTGACGGAAGAAATGGCACAGAGAGTAGAAATGTGGACTATGGGGACGAAAGAATGATGATGTTTTCGATCAAAATGGAACACATGAGTATTAGTGTTGTTGTACAGGTATATGCACCTAAGCAGGGAAGAGCTGAAGCAGAGAAGGAAGAGTTTTATCGGAAACTGCAGGAAATTAAAAATATCGCGCCATTTGCTGAAAGAATGGTAATAATGGGAGATTTGAATGGACATGTTGGAACACAGAGAAGAGGTGTGGAGAGTGTCATAGGAGCTTTCAGCGTTGGCGAGAGAAACAGAGCTAGAGAGAGAGAGAGAGAGAGTGATATATTTCTGTTTGCAGAATGGATTGACAGTTATGAACACCTGTTATAAACATAGAGAAAGCCATAAGTGGACATGGTATAGATGGAGCAGAGAAAGGGTTGACTATGTGGAGAAATCCATGATAGATCTGGTCTGACTAATAAAATGGAGATGTTTAGGAATGTAAAGAGTGTACCATCCGTGTCTGGAGATGCAGAACACCGTATGGTGCTGGGGAAGATGATAATAAAGAAACCTACCTTGCATCCAAGAAAGATGAGAAGGAGAGTGCAAATAGGAAGGATCAAAGAGGCAGGATGTAGAGAGAACTATCAGCGACAAATAAGTAACAGTATGACAGCAGAAGAGAAGGGAGAAAGTGTTGAGGAGTGCTGTAACACCTTTAAGGAAGCGGTACTAAAAAGCGCTGCAGGGACGATGGGAATAAAAATGGTGCGAGGAACAAAAAAGAAGAAAACACCATGGTTGACAGAACGTGTTAAAACTGCTGTACAAGGGAAGATGAAATGTTTTGGGAAATAGATAAAAACGAGAGGTGAGTTGGAGAGAAGAGAATATGTAAAGGCTCGGTGAGAGTCTGATAGAGTGAAAAGAATGGAAAAGGAAACCACCTGGGAAAAAATGGAAACGAGTTGGAAGAAAATGTGACAGGCGTAAGAAAGCTGGTTTTTAATATAGCTAAGAATTACAGGAATAGCTCGACACCAATGGCACGAGCTATAAAGGTTCATCGATCTTCGGTATTAAAGGAATGGGATTTTATTGAACTAATGGAGAGATCTTCGAGTATCTTCGTGCCTGATGAATGTTTAGAGGAGGGGTGACTGCGAGGGTTTGATCTGTTGGGGGCTGGGGGAGAGGAGGAGTAGTTGATCACGGAGGAGGAGACGATGGTGGCGTTGAAAGGTATGAAGAACGAAAAGGCGGCGGGAGAAGATGGAATAGTTGCGGAGTGCTGAAGATAATCGGGAGTTGAGGACAAGACGGATGTTTAAATCTGATGACCGGTGCTGGAGAGATTTATGTGTCTGGGTGAATTGGAGTGGGCAATCATTCTGCCCCATATATAAATAGGAGATAAAACAGAAATTGGAAACTATAGAGGCAATTGCATTAATGTCGCACCCTGCGAAGATCTATGATAAGATATTAGAGAGAAGGGCTGAGAGAGTGGTGAATAAACAG
>JABUQX010010574.1:0-5000 GCA_015478945.1 Trachelipus rathkii
TCAGAAATCTTAGTCAGATCCGGAGCCAAAGGTGAAGTCGGAGCCGGAGGAGCCGGAGCCGGAGCCGGGAAGCCGGAGCCGGAGTCCGGAGCCGAAGCCGGAGCCGGAGCCGGGTTGAAATTTTTTTTCAAAAAAAATATTTTTAGTGAAAAATTTAATGCCAGAAAACGAGTACTGAACAATTTTCAAATAGTGCAGGAATCTTTGTCCGGATCCGGATCCGGAGTCGGAGCCGGAGTTGAAGTGGGAGCCGAAGTCAGAGATCCTGGGTATAAATTTTTTTCGAAAAATATTTTTTAGGTGAAAAATTTATGCCAGAAGAGTGCTGACAAATTTTCAAATAGTGCAGAAACCTTAGTTTGATCCGAATCCGGAGCGGGAGCCGGATTCGGAGCCGGATTTCCTGGAATAAATTTTTTTAAGAACAAAAATTTTTTTAAATGAAAAATTTGTTGCCAGAAGACGTGCTGAACAAGTTTCAAATAGTGCTGAATCCTTAGTCGGATCCGATCCCGGAGTCGGAGCCAGAATCAAAGAGCCGGGCGCAATAGTTAAATTTTTTTCCCAGAAGAATATTTTTTAGGATGAAAAATTTATTGCCAAGAAGTCGCTGCTAAATACATTTTCAAATAGTGCAGAAACCTTAGTCATAGAGCCGGAGCCGAAGGTGAAGTCGGAGCCGGAGCCGGAGCCGGAACCTGGTATGAATTTTTAAAAAAAATATTTTTTTTAGGTGAAAAATTAATCCGCAACGCACTGAACAATTTCCAAATAGTGCAGAAACCTTAGTCAGCGTCCGGAGCCGGGAGCCGAGCCTGAGCCGGATTCGGAGACAGAATCCCTGGGAATAAATTTTTTTAACCGAAATCAATTTCTTAGATGAAAAAATTTATTGCCCGCAAGACGTCCTGAACAATTTTCAAATAGTGCAGAATCCTTAAATTCGGATCCGTATTTGGAGTCGGAGCCGTGAGCCGGTTCAAAGTCGAGTGGAGTCGGAGTATGATTTTTTCTAAAAATATTTTTTAGGAGAAAAATTTTATTGATAGAAGACGTGCTGAACAATTTTCCAATAGTGCAGAACCCTTAGTCGGATCCGGATCCAGAGCCGGAGCCACGGAGCCGGATCCTGGGTAATGAATTTCTTAAAAAATTATATTTTAGGTGAAACTTTATTGCCAGAAGACGTACTGAACAATTTTCAAATTGTTCAGAAACCTTAGTCAGATCCGAGCCGAAAGTGAAGTCAGAGCTGGAGTAGTAGCCGGAGCTGGAGTCAGAGCCGGAGCTGGAGTCAGAGCCGGAGCCTGGGTATGAATTTTTAAAAAAAAAATATTTTTTTTTAAGTAAAAAATTTAATGCAATGTATTGCCAGAAGACTTGCTGAACAATTTTCAAATAGTGCAGAATCCTTAATCGGATCCGGATTCGGAGTCGGAGCCGGAGTCGAAGTCGGAGCCGGAGTATGATTTTTTTCGAAAAATATTTTTTTTTGTGAAAAATTTATTGATAGAAGAAGTGCTGAACAATTTTCAAATAGTGCAGAAACCTTATTCAGATCGAAGCCGAAGCCCGAGCTGGAGGCCGGTTGTCGGAGCCGGAGCCGAGCCGGATCCGTCTGGGTATTAATTTCTTTCAAAAAATATCTTTTTAGGCGAAAAATGTATTGCCAGAAGACGTGTTGAACAATTTTCAATTAGTACAGAAACCTTAGTCGGATCCGGAGCCGGATCCGGAGCCGAACCCGGAGCCGGGTCCTGGGTATGAATTTTTTTAAGAAATATTTTTTAGGTGAAAAATTTATTGAAAGAAGATGTGCTGAACAATTTTCAAATAGTGCAGGAACCTTTGATGGATCCGGATCCGGAGCAGGATCCGGAGTCGGATCCGGAGCAGGATCCGGAGTCGGATCCGGAGCCGGATCTTGCTTATAAATATTTTTCAAGAAAAATGTATTGCTAGAAGACTCACTGACTAATTTTCAAATAGTTCAAAAACCTTAGTCGGATCCGGATCCGGAGTCGGAACCGGAGCCGGAGTTAGAGCCGGATCCTGTTTATAAATTTTTTCAAGAAAGAAATTTTTTTTAGATGCAAATTTATTGCCGGAAGACGGTGCTGAACAATGTTCAAATAGCCTAGAAACATTAGTCGGATCCGGAATCGGAGTCGGGAAACGGAGCGGATTCTGGGTATAATTTTGTTCCTATAAATATTTTTTTTGGTGAAAAGTTTATTCCGCAGAAGACGTGATAAACAATTTTGCAAATAGGGCAGAAACTTGTCGGGATCCAGCGCCGGATCTGGAGCCGCAGCCGGAGTATGAAACGGAACCAGATTCTTTGCTATCAAAATTTTTCAAAAAAAATATTTTTTGAAAAAAATTTTATTGCCAGAAAGTACTGCACAATTCTCAAACAGTGCAGAAACTATTTGGTCGAGTTGGAGCCGGAGCGGAGAAAGTAATTATTATTTTCTTTTGGATTGTAAAAATAGATATATCAAAAGGCTGAATTGATTCAATTCGAAACAGAAATATATATATATAAGCCTTTTTTTTTTTTAATTATTATATATATATATATATATTATATATATATATATATATATATATATATATATATCTATATATATATATATATATATATATATATATATAATATTATATATATATATATATATATATATATATATATATATATAATTATATATATATATATATATAACATATTATAAATATATAAATATATAATATATATATTATAATATTATATATATAATATTATATATATATATATAATATATTATAATATATATATATATATATATATATATATATATAATTATATATATATATATATATATATATATAATTATATAATATATATAGTATATATAATATATAATATATATATATATAATATTTGGATTGGGTTATGAAAGAATCAGAGGTGGGGTGAGGTAGCAAGGGATGGTGTTAGAAATAATGGAGAATGAAAAGAGTGGAGGGTGCCCACCTATATATGCGGATGATAAGTTTAGTGTGGGAAATCTGAAATAGCTTCTGAGGGGATTAAGTAGAGAGAGATTTGGGCAGGTGTGTAAATGGGAGGGTTTGAAAGTAAACGTAGAATAGAGTAAGGTTATGGTTTTGAGTAAGGATAGTTCTCTGTGTAAAGTAATGTTAGATGGGGAAGCAGCTGGAACAAGATGTCTGAGCTCAAGATATGAAGGATATATGGTTGGAATGAAAAGGGAACGGATGATGCAGAATGTAGTATGAAAGTTGTGAAAGGGAAGGAAGATGGCTGGTGCAATTAATCCTTAGTGGATGCAAAGGAATAGTCTTGAGTGCGCTAGGGTCCTACATGAGGGTAATCTTAATTCCTGTGCTAATGTATAGTAGTGAAGACTTATGGTCTGGAATAAAGAGGTACATGGATATAAGTATAGATATCAGAACTTCTGCTGGGGATAACGGCATTTTGATAGGTTGCTCCTGGGTTACAGGAGCAACCAACCAATCAAGCCACGCCGACATTGACACAAAATGCTTGTTGCGATAAATTTGCAATAATAAGACGATGAAAAATTTCACTCGCGCCAGGACTCGAACCATCGACAACAGCGTCTCCGTTAGACAATGTACAGGAGGCTCTACCACTAGTCCGATCCGCCTCCCTAGAAAAAGAAGCATCTCGGAAGTTTTCAAATTTCCTGCTTCAATATCACTGCTTTGAAACGATACTTATTTAAATCCATAGAAAGGTGCTTTTACCCCTACTGGGTCTACACAGCATTCTGCTAGTTTTCCCCCGCTGTACAGGAGCAAAACCAACCAAGAGTCAGGCAGACGCCGACATGGGAACCTCATTCTTGTTGCGATAAAATTTGCAATAATAAAAGAAGAAACAATTTCATTCGCGCATGGACTCGAAGTCAACAACAGCGTCACGTTAGACAAATGTAACAGGATTCAACGCTGATGTCCGATCCGACACCACAAAAAAAATAAGGTATCTCTTTACAGTTTTCAAGTTTCCTGCTTCGATATCACTGCTTTGAAACTCGATACTTATTTAAATCCATAGAAGGGTGGTTGGAACCCCTGCTGGGCTAAAAAGCATTCTTTGGGGGTGCTTCCTGGGTTACAGGAGTAACCGAACCAAAGTCAAATAACGCCGACATGGGCACAGCATCCTGTTGCGACAAATTTGCAATAATAAGAACGAAGAAAATTTCACTCGCGCCAGGACTCGAACCATCGACAACAGCGTCGCCTTTAGACAATGTACAGGAGGCTCTACCACTATTGCGATCCGCCTCCCCAGAAAAAGAAGCATCTAGGAAGTTTTCAAATTTCTTGCTACGATATTTATTCAAATCCATAGAAGGGTGGTTGGAACCCCTGCTGGGGTAAACGGCATTCTGCTAGTTTGCTCCGGTTCAGTGAGCGAACAACCAAAAGTCAGACACGTCGATATGGGCCACAACATAGCTTGTTGCGACATAAATTTTTGCATTAATAAGCAAGAAAATTTACTCGCGCCAAGGATTTCGAAACCATCGACAACAGAGTCGCCGTTAGACAATGTACAAGAGGTTAAACCACTAGTCAGATCCGACACCCCAGAAAAAAAGGTATTTCGTTACAGTTTTTAAGTTTCCTGCTTCGATTTCACTGCTTTGAAACTCGATACTTATTAAAATCCACAGAAGGATGGTTGGAACCAACATTCTTGTTGCGACAAATTTGCATTAATAAGACGAAGAAAATTTCACTCGCGCCAGGACTCGAACCATCGACAACAGCGTCGCTGTTGCTCTTAGACAATGTACAAGAGGTTAAACCACTAGTCAGATCCAACACCCCAGAAAAAAAGGTATTTCGTTACAGTTTTTAAGTCCAGCTTCGGATTCACTGCTTTGATAACTCGATACTTATTACAATCCACAAGAAGGTAATGGGTTGGAACCCTTCTGGGCTGCACGGCATTTTCA
>JABUQX010010574.1:22500-27500 GCA_015478945.1 Trachelipus rathkii
CTCTATAATAATATAATATCACATATATATATATATATATATAAAATATAATAATAATATTATATGTATAAAAAATATATATAATATATATATATATATATATATATATATATATATATATATATATATATATATATATATATATATATATATATATATATATATATATATATATATATATATATATATATATATATATATATATATATATATATACTGATATTAAAATAAATATAAATATATATATATATATATATATATATATATATATATATATATATATATATATATATATATATATAGATAAAATAACTCCTTGAGTGAATCTTCACTTACCAGGATTAGATCCCGGGCCCTCGCGAACGGTATGCCAAGCGTGTTACCACTCAACCACGACAAGCTAAAAAGATACGCGACTTAAACCTATGAAAGAGTGCTCTATTCAATAGGAATAAGGACCGCCTATGTCAGGACAGATACCTCAGCCACGCATCTCCGTCTATACAAATTGAACTGCGGTTTAATTGCAGTATTTACATCTATACAAATTATACTCCGATCTAGAGTGGTCTCCTTACATGGGTCCTGTGTTACCTTTGACCCGAGTGCAAGCGGAGATGCGTGGCTGAGGTATCTGTCCTGACATAGGCGGTCCTTATTCCTATTGAATAGAGCACTCTTTCATAGGTTTAAGTCGCGTATCTTTGTAAGTCGTGTTGGTGGTAACACGCGGCATACCGATCGCAGACCGGGGTCTGCTCCTTGTGTGTACTCACGAAGTTATTTTATATATACAAATTGAACTGTGGTTTTATTTTATATATATATATATATATATATATATATATATATATATATATATATATATATATATATATATATATATATATATATATATATATATATATAAAGAAATGTTTGCAAATTTGTTACTTTTACCGAAAAATATACATTCCTACTTTATTATTATTATTATTATTATTATTATTATTATTATTATTATTATTATTATTATTATTATTATTATTATTATTATTATTATTATTATTATTATTATTATTATTATAATTATAGTATAATTAAAATTATAATTATTATTAAAATTATAATTATAATTATAGTATAATTATAATTATAATTATAATTATAATTATTATAATTATTATTATTATTATTATTATTATTATTATTATTATTATTATTATTATTATTATTATTATTATTATTATTAATCCAGTTGTTCGATTATTATATATGCTCTAGTGAATATTCATAGTGTTATTATTCGTACCTTTATATTTGTGGCATCGTCTTGAAAGTTAAAATTATTAAAAAATGGAAAAAAAAGAAAATAATTTCCGAAAGCGTTTGCCGAAGCCCCTAATTTTGTTTGTATTATAGTGACAGTTAAATTGCTGCTATTCTTTTGACCCTTTTTCATAAGACAAACTTGTTATCGAAAAACGATAATTTATTCATATATATATATATATATATATATATATATATATATATATATATATATATATATATATATATATATATATATATATATATATATATATATATATATATATATATATATATATATATATATATATATATATATATATATATATATATATATATATATATATAACTATTCATATATATATACTCAATTGGTAAACTACTGGAGACGTAGCGTTATTTTTATGATTTAAGTTTCCTTAGTTAGTAAATGAAGGAGTTTTTAAATAATATTCATCGGGTGGGGGATGTTAATATTGGAGAGGATAAAATCAAGTTAATTAATTCCAATTTTATAACTATAATGTAGAAATATAAACTATTCGAGGTGTCTGTCATTTTGTACGGGATTTGTTGTGCTAAGCACACTCCCGACAATAGTAACAACACTCTTTCGCTTATATATATATATATATATATATATATATATATATATATATATATATATATATATATATATATATATATATATATATATATATATATATATATACATATACTCTATATATATATATATATATATATATATATATATATATATATTTATATATATATATATATATATATATATATATATATATATATATATATATATATATATATATATATATATATATATATATATTTATTTATATTTATTATAATAATATATATATATATATATATATATAATATAATAACTTATATATATAAAAAATTTTAACATCGAATGTAATTAATTAAAAACGATAAAAAGAATGGGTGTATGAGATTTAATGAATTAAAATTATCATTAAAACTTTAAACGTGGCATTAGTACTATATTTATATTTAAGATAATGGGATGGGACGAGTTATAATATCACTTGGGATAAACGAGCTTTCGTCTAGGTTTTCCTAGACATTTTTCAAGTTAGAGAGAGGGAGAGACTGTTATGTTTAGGGAAAGAGATTGATATATGAATGAAAATTTATTGAGAATTTTGGTTGGTTTGTGCATTTGTTTTTAGAGGGGTGAAATATTTGGAAGATAATAAAATTGCATTTTGTAAATAATCGAGTGCATATTCGCCTTTTTGTTTATTGAAGTTGTGGGTATTATATATATAAATAGATTCTATTATTTTTCTTTTCTGTGTGTTGTTAGCGGTTTTTAGTACGGAGATGTTTTGTATATCGATGCTATGATTGTATTGGGTTCTGTGGTGGGTGAGGGCTGAATTAAAGCGGTCTTCTGTTAAATCATTTTTATGTTGTTGGGTACGTCTTGTTAGATCGTTGGTTTCTCCTATGTATATGGCGGGACAATTTTGAAAGATTTTGTATATGCAGTTGGTGTTTGGGTTATTGACAGTGGGGTTTTAAACAGTGTTTTAGGGTGAGCAATATTATTTTGGGTGAAATGTGGAGCTGGGAAGAATTGTTTGATGTTTTTATTAGTGGAAAGGTATGGGAGAAAAGTTTTGTTATTCATGGTGGTGGTGTTGGTGGGGTTGTAGAATTTTTGTTTGGCTTTATGGTAGGATTTAATGATGAAGTGGGGGGGGGTAGTTTAATTTTGTAAATGTGGAGAAGAGAAATTTGGTTTCAGAGGCGAGGTGATTGGGGGAGCATATTCGTAGTGCTCTGATGTAAAGGGCTGTAAGAGTGGCTTGTTTTATGGAATTGGAATGAGTGGAATACCAGTGTATGTAAACGGGATTAGAGGAGGGTTTTCGGTAGACGGCGTATGTTAGGTGATTTGTTTTGTGCCAAGTTAGTAATGTGTCGAGGAATGGGAGGGTGTCGTTTGTCGAAAGTTCATGGGTGAAACTGATAGATGGATGCAAATTGTTTATATGGTTGAGTAGGTTGTTGAAGTCTATGTGTTTGGGTATGGCTGCGAAAACATCGTCGACATAGCGCAGCCATGTGATGTTTTGGGGAGATGTGTAGGGTATGATGTAATTATGTTCTAGGAGTTCCATATATATGTTGGCAAGGATTGGAGAGAGGGGTGATCCCATCGAAAGGCCAGAGGTTTGTTTAAAGTAATTATCGTTGAAACTGAAGTAGTTATGGTTGAGGGTTAGTAGAATGAGTTTTTTGATGAGGGGGAAGGGGTAAGGAAGAATGATGTTGTTGTTGGTTATGTAATCTTCGAGTAGTTGTAGGGTGTGGTCTACGGGGACAGAGGTGAAAAGTGATTTTACATCGAAGCTTAAAAATTGATGGGTGGTGGGGTTAAGTTGGTGGGTTTTTTGTATAAAATCAGGGGTGTTTTTTATATGAGCGGGAGAAATTTTGCCAAGTAGGGTTTTTAATATGTTGGATAGCCAGGTTGATAGGTTTGTATGTGTTGCAATTTGTGTTGGAAATTATGGGGCGTAGAGGGTGGTTTGGTTTGTGGAGTTTGGGGATACCATAGAATTTTGAGATACGTGTCATGTGGGCTTTGTTTTTTTCGTGGATATCGGGGAAATCTTTTGTGAGCTTTTTTAGGTTACTATTGAAGGTGTCGAAAGAATTTTTTTGAGGATTTTTAGTAAGGGGAGAATAGGTTATAGGATCTTGGAGAAGAGTTTGACATTTGTTATTGTAGTCGTTGGTATTTAAAATGACTATGTTATTTCCCTTGTCGCTTCTGGTTATGATTATATTTTGATTTTTTTGTAAGGTGCTAAGGGCTGTATAGAATAGGGCGGGAAGTTTTTGTTTGTTTTGTAAGCGGGCTTTTGAAGGAAACCTTTCATGATATCCTAGGTTGAGATTTTTATATGTATTTCTATTATTTTTTTCCCAATTATCAAATTGCTGAAAAAAATGGAGTGAATTCTTCGCCTTTTCAAAGCCAAAAGATAAACCGTATCCAGTAGGTACGTTCATGGAAATTTGGAGTGGTTGACAGATTTTTATAATAATGTGGGAAGAAGAAGTGCACCAGAAGCTGTTTTTGAAGATTAGGTTGAATTTTTGATTAAGTTTTTTTCTAGTTTTATTTATAAGAATGTTGTTTTTATATGTATGAGCAGCATCTAGTAGGTTAGTGAAATGTATGTGATTGGTTGGGTGGAAATTATACCATGTGGTTTGGAGTAACCAGAAGCGATAAGGGTAATAATATCGTCACATTTTGAACACTCACGACTACATAAATGTCGTATAAAGCCCTACTCCAAGGTCTTACATACCCCCTTACAAAATCCACAAAAACTCCTTCGACATAACAGTAACTTAAAAAAAGATTAAAGACCGCAGATATCACAATAAAAACAAAGCCCAAATGACACATCTCAAAAGAACTATGGAATCCCCAAACTTCACAAACCAAACCACCCACTACGCCCCATAATTTCCAACACCAATTGCAATACCTACTATCAACCTGGCTATCCAACATATTAAAAACCCTACTTGGCAATATTTCCCCCGCTCATATAAAAACACCCCTGATTTTATACAAAAAACCCACCAACTTAACCCTACCACCCATCAATTTTTAAGCTTCGATGTAAAACTTTTCACTTGCAATA
>JABUQX010010574.1:42500-45000 GCA_015478945.1 Trachelipus rathkii
ATATATATATATATATATTAGTATATTATTATATTATTATTATTATATATATATATGTTGTTCCTTTAAATTCATTACAATCAATAATGGAAAAAACTATACAGAACAATTCGATTTTCGAGACGCAGTTAGGCTATTATTTAGTAAACCCCAAAGGCGTTGCGCCCAATGCCGGGAGGACCTCACCCTCCTGACTCCCCGGTGAAGTGGAACGCCTTAGGGCCTACCCCTTGACCAAACGCCTTAAGATACCAAAAAATAACTTATTATATATATATATATATATATATATATATATAGATATATATATATATATATATATATATATATATATATATATATATATATATATATATATATATATATATATATATATATATATATATATATATATATATATATATAATAATGATAATAATAATAATAATAATAATAATAATAATAATAATAATAATAATAATAATAATAATAATAATAATAATAATAATAATAATAATAAAAAGACACAAAGAATAATTATAAAAATAATAATAATATAAAAATTGAAGAAGAATAGAATCTAACATGAAGGCATTAAGTATTTGTAGTAGAAGTGGTAATAGTAGTAGTAGTAGTAGTATTTTGGAATCTATACGCGACATATAAACTATTATATATCACAATTAAATAATGTGTTTAAAGTTACATAGCATCGCACGGATGAAAAATAGATTAAAACTAATATTATCTCGTATCAGCTGAGGATTGTATGATAAGATGTACATATAGAAAGATAACTAAAGAAGAATAAGAAGAATAAGAAGAAGGGGAAGAAGAAGAAGAAGAAGAAGAAGAAGAAGAAGAAGAAGAAGAAGAAGAAGAAGAAGAAGAAGAAGAAGAAGAAGAAGAAGAAGAAGAAGAAGAAGAAGAAGAAGAAGAAGAATAAGAAGAATAAGAAGAATAAGAAGAATAAGAAGAAGAATAAGAAGAATAAGAAGAATAAGAAGAATACATTATGACCTCAAGCGTATAATAGTTATAAAGCTGTTAGTAGTAGTAGTAGTAGTGGTGGTGGTAGAATCACAGTGACGGTTGACATGATGAGCGGTATATGGGTAAAGATAGCTAAAGAAGAAGAATAAGAAGGATGATACACTCGTATAATAGTTATAAAGCTGATAGTGGTAGTAGTAGTAGTAGCAGTGGTAGTAGTAGTAGTAGAAACTTATTATTTTTAAATATATCACCACCTTGCTATTTCAGTACTATTCATTTATATTCGCTCATTACTTGTTTTAAACACGGGCTTAAATAAAAGTTTTCAGCTATACAACGTCGAACGAACAAAGCTAACTTAAAACTAAGCTTATATCGTTTCAGTGATCGGTTCATTTCTTCCAATCACAGCAAAAAGATTTATCGTATTATCTTATATCTTTAAACTTATTTAAATGATCGTAAGTATTTAGTCTTTGGTCGTGTTATAAGGTTGCGCTCTCTCTACCTACATCATGATCCGCCTTAACAGATATACCTCCATACAAGATATTATTCAATGGGTAGTTATTATTATTATTATTATTATTATTATTATTATTATTATTATTATTATTATTATTATTATTATTATTATTATTATTATTATTATTATTATTATTATTATTATTAATCTTTTTATTATTATTATTGAGTGTAAGATAGCTTCCATTATCGATTTTGGGATGTTTGCTATGTTAATCGTAATCTTAAGAGATAAATTCCACCAAAGCGTTGGTGATTATATATGTTTCTTCAGTAAGCCCATTCTCACTGTGCCTTAACCATGTCGTCAATCTCATCCTCTAAACTCGTTGAGAACACCTTTACGAAAACCATACGTCATTCCGAGTGCGACGTTACAATAATATTAAGACGAAAACCTGATGGCGAACGATACATCGTCTGTGTTCCGGCTTACGATACAGCAGATCGTCCATTATTCGTATCTGTAGAACAGTTCAGTAGGATCATCGAGTGTATAGAAACATGGATAAAGGCAAAGTGTTCATGTACTAATACGGATAATCCGTCCATAATAACCACGAGTGGTGATGGTGGGAGTGGTCTTAATAGAATCGCGGTTACTTTCTCATTAGGCGACAATATTGAAAGGATCAATGTTCGTAACTATTGGAAACCAACCATGAATGGCTCATTTTTGTGGACGTGTATAGGTTTCTCTGTCAGTTCGATCGAAAGTATTAAAGCTCTGGTTAAGATGAATGAAGAATTAACGGCTCATCTTGACGATGTCAGCGAACTCGAAGAATTAATATACGAAGGCCATAAAGTAATGTATATTATTTACAGTAAAATATGTGGATTACCGTACACTGAAAAACATCGACACGTGTTAACAACGAACAACTTGACGAAGTTTACTATTCTTTGGAATGAACGGGTGGATGTTAAAGATCCCGAATATGTGTCAAAATGGTTTAATGTATCAGCTAGTATTTATTCGTACATAACTACTATAGGG
>JABUQX010010574.1:47500-50445 GCA_015478945.1 Trachelipus rathkii
ATATATATATATATATATATATATTATATATATATATATATATATATATATATATATTATTAAATATATATATATATTTCCCAATCTATGTAGCGCTAAAAGAAGATAAGCAAGTAAAGATGAATCATTGGGAAGTAGAAAAAAATGAAGAAAGGAGAAAAGAAGAACAAAGATGAAAAAAAGAAGAAACACATGATGACTTTGGTTTTGGGGTCTCATTTTATTCTACGTGCATGCGCATAGTGCCAGAGTAGATTATTAAAAAGTTTGATATTATACGGCTATATGATATAGTATATATATATATATATATATATATATATATATATATATATATATATTTATATATATATATATATATTATTATTATATATATATATATATATATATTATTATTATTATTATTATTATTATTATTATTATTATTATTATTATTATTATTATTATTATTATTATTATTATTATTATTATTATTATTATTATTATTATTATTATTATTATTATTATTATTATTATTATTATTATTATTATTACGCGAAACCCTCTCATATATCTTCAACATTATTATTAGACGAAATTTCCATCAATGAAACAACTGCCCGATCTAAAGTTCTATATCATCTCACTGAGGCTTAGCACAGTGGAGTACGACGTGAAGTCTTAACTCAGCGATAGAGGGATCGTATCTCGGTGGCGAGAGGCACTGAATCGTATTCGAGATATGATAATTTTTAAAATGTGCGACGTCACACAGCGTGTGACGTCACACAGTGTGCGACGTCACACACAGTGTGTGACGTCGCACAGCATGCGAGCGAGGCAGGCAGGCACGCGGGCTCTCGAGGCGGGTGGATGAGCCAGGCAAACGACGGGCGCGGTCCCCCGGGCAAGGGGACACTGGAATGCAAGTGGAACCCTGGAAACATTAAGACAGGTATTATACACTTTCCAGCGTACTAATGTACCTGCGGCTTAACGCGAGCAAAAGGGGGGTAGGGTGTTCGGGCGTAGCCTGCGAGCAAGTAGCCCGCGAAAGTGGGCAGCCTGCGCGGTACCTGGCGGTAGTTGCGCGGCAGCCTGTGTGCACGGTTAGGGTTATAGTAGCTGTGAGGGCTACGCGCGTACATGGGTTAGTAGCCTGTGTGTGTGTGTGTGTGTGTGTGCAGTGTATGTGTGCTCAAGAACCTACATGGAAATATAGCCCCTGGGGCAGCGACCCTAATAGGTAAAACGGGCGTACAAGGAAATGTACACCGTAAGATAGCCCACCTTGGGGGAACCCGAAAAACGCTCATCGTCTTTCTGAGTACAGGCGCCGTGCCCCAATTGATTGGGATTGCATTGTTACTACTGCATCCGCAACAAAATCTCTGGAAACATCTGCATCTATATATAAATATATCAGAAAGAAGGCCACCACAGTTAGAAGGATAGGTACCAAAAAAGAGAAGTTTAGAAATTAAAAGCTTTGTGCTAGATTCTATCGAAAGCTTTCGTTATGACTAGCGAATACTTTTAATATGTCAAGTAAAAAAGATTCACTGAAATACCGAATAGCAGAGGACCAGGAACCATAGAGGAGAGAAAGGAAATCACTAATAGAGACTTTTTTAAGAAAACCATAGTGACAATCAGAGTTTAGATTGGAATCTTCCTGCTGAGATTAGATTGGAATCTTCTTGCTGAGATTAGATTGAAATCTTCCTGCTGAGATTAGATTGGAATCTTCCTGCTGAGATTAGATTGGAATCTTCCTGCTGAGATTAAATTGGAATCTTCCTGCTGAGATTAGATAGGAATCTTCCTGCTGAGGATAGATTCAGAAACTTTAGAAATCAAGGAGTTTAAAGCGATAGGACGGTAGTTAGTAATTTGAGAAGAAACCCCCTTTTCCTTTACAGGTTGAATAAAAGCACGTATCCAGTAATAAGGGAAGGTCTAGAAGGAAAGAGAAAGTCGAAACAGTTTACTACCAAGGCAGGGAGCAAGCTCAAAATCACATGTTTTAACAATTAAAGGAGAAATGTGGAGCAGAAAATATATCTATAAAAGAAATTACGATGTTTGGCATAAATGAGTTGGAGAGAGATGAAGAAGTAGGAATTGCTCAGGAATCGTCAAGAGTGCAGTTTGAAGCAAAGGTTTGAACGAAGATTTCAGCTTTGCAAGACGAGCGCTGTTCTATCGGAAAATATTAGAGGAGGAAACAAAGGATGACATTTTTTTTTGTAAAATGCTAGAAAGGGCGCGACGAAGAGGAACAAGAAATGGGGGCTCAGCATCCCCCTAATGGGAACCCACCGATACAACCTCGTCTATGACGAGGTTTCCTTATAAGAAGGGGGTATAAAAATCTTGAGGGAGATACGATGTTTCTAAGACTCCCTAATGATAGTATCCGACGACTTTTTGGGCAGACTCGGGCGCAGAAGTGGCTCTCCCACCTTTTTTTTCCTTTTTCTTTTACAGAAAGAAGTTTTTAGTGTCTGAATAATAGATTTTAATATTCTGGAATGAAATATATGTAGCATGATTTTCTGGTTTGAAGATGAGGGTTTAAATATATATATATATATATATATATATATATATATATATATATATATATTGTTATATTACCAAGCTATCAAGTTATGGACATAAGCTTATTAATAGATCAAGGTATATATATATATATACATATATATATATATATATAGATTAAAATATATTAGAGTTCTAAATAAGGAAACCAAACAAAATGAAACTGTTAATAATCATGTGAACACAAAAAGGCATATAATATAAAGAAAAGAAAATATTAAAATATTGAATATTTTGTTTTACAAAATTATTTATAAATATTTCAACAAAGGTACTCACATTGAAGGCACGAAACGCGAAAGCGTTTCAATGATAAATGCGAAAACGGTTAATCAACATTCCGATCCGAACGAAGCATACTG
>JABUQX010010575.1:5000-21650 GCA_015478945.1 Trachelipus rathkii
AATAATAGTAATGAAAAGAATAATAATGGTGATAATGATAGTAATGATGATGATATTAATGATAGTATGATAAAGAAATTGGTAATAATGATACTAATAATGCTTAGCTGTGATAATAATAATAGTGATGTTAATAGTGGCAGTATTAATGTTTTAATGACAGTAATATTAATATATCATATATATATATATATATATATATATTATAAATAATATATATATATTATTATAATATATATATATTATATTATATATATATATATAATATATATATATTGTATATATATATATATATATTTAATATATATTAATTTATATATTATTATATATATTATCTATATATATATATATATATATTAATATATATATATATCTATTATGTATATTATATAATTATTGTATTATATATATAATATATATATAATGTAATGTGTATATATATGGTGTATATCTGTTGTATGATGTAGTATGTATATATACCTGTGTGTGTATATGTATGTGTATGTGTATGTATATATATTATTATATATGTATATATTATATGTATATTGTGTATATATATATAATATGTATATGTATGTAATAATATATGTGTATTGTATGTGATATGTTATATATGTACTATTTTTTTAATTTTTTTTTATGTATTTTTATTTATTTTTAAAAAGCGCCCGGTAGCTCAGTGTTAGAAGCACTCGCCGAACCAAGCGAGGGTCCAAGGTTCGCAACTGTCGGTGAAAGAATGTAGCGTATTCTCTCCTTGGGCCTTGGCTCGTCTGCCTCCGATTAAATGAGTACACCTCCTATTGATTAGGGCCTCTGCCCGTGAGTGACGGTGTTTACTCTGTAAAAAAAAAAAAAAAAAAAAAAAAAAAAATATATATATAATTTTTTACCGTTTTAATTGGATTGTTTTTTTTATTTTAATATAGATTTAATATTAATCTGCAGTTCTGTATACCATTATCCAATGACGTGTCTGAGGGAGATTTTCAACATTTGCGTCTAATATCATTTTCGCACAGTCCTACCTCATAGAGATCTCTGTTAAGCTGGATAGGATTCATTAACTCGGTTGTAAAATCTGAGACTTTATTATCAGGATGTAGATCCAAAGATGCCGAAGATGACAGAGTTAAATAGAAATGATCTATACTCTCCATGAATACGATGACTAATGATTAATGTTTCGTGATTTCACTAGCTTTTATATATGAATTAAACTTGTTAGGATAACCTACCCATTTCACCAGATACTGTTTATTTTTACCCTTACCTTTTGAACCTAATATTTTTTCTATTTTATACATATTACTCTCAGGATCGAATCGTATTTTCTGTATTTCTTGTTTATAAAATCCTCCTTTTATGGATTCTCCATCTAAATCTTTGAGATAATATAATTTCAACCCTTCATTAGGAAATTCCTTTACACTATCTACCTTGAAAACTTCTCTAGACCATCCCGCTTCATATCCTTTTCTAAACCTGTCATCAGCTCTAGACACTCTTACATAATCGTTTACCTTTATTCCTGATTTATCTTTAATTTTTACACCTCTTGGGTTTTGCTGAATCACCGATGGTGTCTTCAGCATTTCTAAAGGAGTTGTCTTTATAGTTCTATGAAAAGATCTATTGTAAGAATAAGCTAGGTCATCGAGTATGTCAATATACTTAAAAGTGTTCATCTTAGTAAAGTATCTATGCATGCGCTCTTTAATCGTACGCTGAACTCTTTCAACTATAGCAGCTTTATTTATGGAAAATATGTTAAAATATCCTATATCGTATTCAGTAATAATTTCCTGAAACTCTCTACCTAGAAATTCGCTACCCCTATCCGTGCAAATCAGTTTTGGATATCTATCATCATCCCTTATAATTTCTCTCACTGCAGCCGCCACTGTATCTGATTTTTTATCTTTTAAAGCTTTTAGCCATAAGTATCTAGAAGCTTATACTTTACATAAACCTGTCCGTCGAAAATTCCCTACCCGAACAACCATAGCCCATCACCTCGATAATGTTTGGCAGTTAGATTTAACTGAAATGATTAAATACAGTTCTTATAATGATGGGTTTCAATATATACTTTTTACTATTGACGTATACTCTAGATACTTATGGCTAAAAGCTTTAAAAGATAAAAAATCAGATACAGTGGCGGCTGCAGTGAGAGAAATTATAAGGGATGATGATAGATATCCAAAACTTATTTGCACGGATAGGGGTAGCGAATTTCTAGGTAGAGAGTTTCAGGAAATTATTACTGAATACGATATAGGATATTTTAACATATTTTCCATAAATAAAGCTGCTATAGTTGAAAGAGTTCAGCGTACGATTAAAGAGCGCATGCATAGATACTTTACTAAGATGAACACTTTTAAGTATATTGACATACTCGATGACCTAGCTTATTCTTACAATAGATCTTTTCATAGAACTATAAAGACAACTCCTTTAGAAATGCTGAAGACACCATCGGTGATTCAGCAAAACCCAAGAGGTGTAAAAATTAAAGATAAATCAGGAATAAAGGTAAACGATTATGTAAGAGTGTCTAGAGCTGATGACAGGTTTAGAAAAGGATATGAAGCGGGATGGTCTAGAGAAGTTTTCAAGGTAGATAGTGTAAAGGAATTTCCTAATGAAGGGTTGAAATTATATTATCTCAAAGATTTAGATGGAGAATCCATAAAAGGTGGATTTTATAAACAAGAAATACAGAAAATACGATTCGATCCTGAGAGTAATATGTATAAATAGAAAAAATATTAGATTCGAAAGGTAAGGGTAAAAATAAACAGTATCTGGTGAAATGGGTAGGTTATCCTAACAAGTTTAATTCATATATAAAAGCTAGTGAAATCACGAAACATTAATCATTAGTCATCGTATTCATGGAGAGTATAGATCATTTCTATTTAACTCTGTCATCTTCGGCATCTTTGGATCTACATCCTGATAATAAACGTCTCAGATTTTACAACCGAGTTAATGAATCCTATCCAGCTTAACAGAAAGATCTCTATGAGGTAGGACTGTGTGGAAATGATATTAGACCGCAAAATGTTGAAAATCCTTCCCTCAGCCCTCATTGGATAGATGGCTATAGCAGAATTCATATAAAAAAATAATATGAAACTTGGGCAACTTATTTCTATAAATGTACAAAAATGTATATACTAATATTATATATATAGTATATCTATAGGCTATATACTATATATTATTAGAATATATAGTAATATATCATATATATATATATATATATATATATTATATATATATATAATTATATATATATATATATCATATATATATTAAAATAATCACAATAAGTATAATAAATAATAATAATAATAAAATAATAATAATAAAATAATAATAAATAAAAATAATAATAATATAAAATATAAAAGAAACATAATGTTAATAAATATATGATGTAAGAGTAAAGCAGTAAAGCAGTAAAATAATAGAGGTGTTACCTAACATGCTAGGTAACACCTCTATTTATTTACTGTTTTACTGTCTTAAGGTTAAAAACATAATATGTTTTTAATAAAATTCGTCCATTGTAGTAAAATAAAATGATTTTATAACAGACACTCTGTGTTTTTCTTCTGACATTACAATTTATAAATAAAAAGTATTAACATGTGTATAAGTAATACATTTTTCAAAGATAATGATTGATTATTATAGAAGTTTAAGAAACTTTCAAATAATTTAGTTATAATTGAATTAGTAATATAAATCTTTATGTAATTAAAACGAAATAAAATGTTATAAATAAATTATACGTGCGCTGTGTGTGTGTGTGCGTTGTTGTGTGTGTGTGTGTGCGTTGTGTGCTGTGTGGTGTGGATTGTGTGTTGTTGTGTGTGTGTGTGCGTGCCTGGTGTGTGTGTGTGTGTGTGTGTGTGTGAGGTTAGGACAGTAACATACAGGGACTTAAGTAGAATAGCACTAGTATAATAACAAATAAAAAATGATAATAATAAAATAATATAATAAAATAATAATAATGAAATAAAATAATATAAATAGATAAAATAATAATAATATATTAAAAATAAATAAAGTATAAAACAAAATAAAAAATATAAAAGAAAAACATAATGTTTAATAAATATAATGAGTTAAAGCAGTAAAACGTATGAGTTCAAGCAGTAAACATCTAGTTAAAGCGAATTCATACTCGTTAAGTGAATAATGAATAATGAGTTAAAGCAGTAAAAATGAGTTAAAAGCAGTAAAACATGAGTTAAAGCGGTAAAGCAGTAAAAAGCCTACTAATCCCTTTGTTGCTGTGTAACACCTCTATTGATTACTACTTTACTGCTTTAAGGTATGTAATGTTATAAATATATGAGTTAAAGCAGTAAACCATATGAGTTAAAGCAGTAAAACATGAGTTAAAGCAGTAAAGCAGTAAAACAAAAGCATACTATCCCCTTGTTGCTATGTAACACCTCTAATGATTTACTGATTTACTGCTTTAAGGTAATTAAATTATATATATATGGAGTTAAAGCAGTAAAACATATAGTTAAAGCAGTATTAAAGCAGTTAAAGCAGTAAAGCAGTAAACAAAAGCATACTAAGCACTATGTTGCTAGGTAACACCTCTATTGATTACTGATTTACTGCTTTAAAGGTCTGTAAAGTATATGTCTTTAATAAAATTCGTACAATTGTAGTAAAATAAATGATTATATATCAGGCTTCTTCTTTTTATTCCTTTCTCCTTCCTCATTCTCTTTCTTTTCGTTATTTATATTGGTAAAAAACTTCTTTGAATATTTCTAATTTTTAATGTTATTGCTCAGCTTTTCCTGGTTTTAGAGTGTAACTACACGACCTCAGTACTCGACTCATCAATTGTGAATTAGTCGCTGATGGGGCTTTACCCCAAACGCTCCTCTGGATACCGTTCCTTGATCTATGACTCATTTTTATTTTAAGTAAAAGGGTATATATATATTATATATTACTATAATATATATATATAATATATACGTATATATTAATATATATTATATATATATATATAATATAATATATATATAATTATATATATTATATATACGTATGTAATATATATATATATATATATATATATATATATATATAATTATATAAATATATGTTGTGTGTGTGTGTTGTAGTTATAGGTGTAGGTTTGAGCTACGGCGGGTGTGTGTATCTAGGGGGGGTGTATGTATCTATGGCGGGGTTGGTAGGGTAGGTGTGTGTGTTGTATATTACGGATAGGTGTATGTGTTAGGTATGTGTGTTTGGTATGGTGTGTAGGCTTAGTGTGAGCGTAAGTGGCTGGTGTGTATGTGTGCTATAAAAAAGCCTAGCGGTGTGTGTTGTGTGTGTATGACAATAGCCTAGCGGTGTCAGTGTGCATAGTGATCATAGTGGTGTACGGCGTGATGTAGGTGTGAGCTAGGGTGTATGTATCTAGGGTGGGTGTATGTTTGTATAGTGTGTAGGTGTAGGTGTGAGCTAGGGTGGATGTATGTATCTAGGGTGGGCTGTATGTGTGTATAAGTGTCATAGTGTGTGTAGGTGTAGGTGTGAGCTAGGGGGGGTGTATGTATCTATGGCATGGTTGGTAAGGGTAGGTGTGTGTATATAGGGGGGTGTATGTGTCTAGGTATGTGTGTTTGTGTGTGTGTGTAGGTGTAGGTGTGAGTGTAAGTGTCTCTTTGTGGGTGTATGTGTGTATAAGTAGCCTAGCGGGTGTGTGTGTGTGTGTGTGTGTGTGTGTGTGTAAGTATGTTTATATGTATGAGTGTGTGTGTGTGGTCGATAGCGATTTTTTCTCTCTTTTCTCTCTATATATATTATATATATATATATATTATATATATATATACTATAATATATATATATATTATATATATATATATATATATATATATATATATATATATATATATATATATATATATATATATATATATATATAATATAATATATATATTATATATTATAATATATATATAGTATATATAATAATTGCAAATTGATATAAAATTTCCAGATTTAATTTGGGAAAAGTATGGAAATAGATGATTCCAAATTTTTGCTATGTATAAGATCTTTTATATGTAAGGACTAAATGTTTATATATTAATGGGCATTCAGACGGAGCCCAATTAGTTAAGTCCTATACACTTCCTTAAGAGGCTAGCGGTCGAGTTCCAGTTCGGGTCAAGTGACTGGGTATAGGTCAATTTTTTAAATTCCCGCATTAAGTGTTATTCCTGCGGGTGGATGATTCTCAATCGAAGGATAAAAGATGTTAGCGCAAGCGGCATGATGCATATACATGGTATGCGCAAACCGTCTGTTGGCATCATACAAATGGCTAGTAAGTATAAATGCATGTGGTGACTACTCCTCAAGAGGACCCATGGGGTTCGGGATACCTGTGAACCTTCTAGAGAGCAAAGAGCATATATATATATATATATATATATATAATATACTATTATATATATATATATTATATATATATATATATATATAATATATATATATTCATTAAATAATATATATTATATATATATAAATATATTAACGGTGCTAAAACATAGCAATATCATAGATGGTGAAAGGCGATTTGAAAATAATACTGCTAAGTTCATACGGTTCAATGAAATTTATGGTTGGGCGATTAGGAGACCTCTTGCAGAGCACCGACAGATAAAGCATCACGGTGAGTGGAACGGGTATAGAGATACGGTGAATGAACGGGGTGGCAGGACTGACTGGGTGGGGTGTTGTGTGTGTGTGTTGTTAAGGGTGAGGTGTAATTGTCTATGGACTGCATTCGTGATATTAATAACAATTCTGATGCCTACGTGAATAAACTGAAAATATTTCGGATTGAAAGGACATGAGAGGTAAGCATGCAGTTATAAAGAAAACGAGGATTGCGAAAACATGGGAAAAAACGGTCCGACGGTGGTGCAAGTGTGTGCGGCGCGGTTCGGTGCGGCTCGGCGGGGCCTTGGTTAAGCGAAAACGCGTTGGTGAACTCCGAAACCCCCCCCCTATCTAAAGGGGGGGGGGAAACGCGAAAAAAAAATAAATAATAAAAAAAAAAATAAAACCTAAAAATTAAAAAAAAAAAAACACTCCAAAAACACCCATGAAGGTAGCTGAAGTATTAAAAAATATATGACTGTACCGACAAACGACTTGAAGGGTCGACGACTCCCCTGACAATCCGGGCGGTCAGTTTATGTACCTTACTACTATATATTATATATATCATATAATATATATAATATAATATATTTATATATATATATATATAGTATATATATTTATATATAATATATATATATATATATTATATATATATATATATATATGGCTCATGTTGATTATCAGCTTCCACTTCAAACATATCGATTGTATGAATTCGAACACATTTCATAAATTTGAAGTGAAATGCTTAAAATCAAATTGAAACTTTAATACTAAACAACAACACACCTCTATAAATATAAAACAAACCTTTAGTTAGTTGGGATATTCAATTTACATCTCCTATATACTTGTTAAATCCACGGGTGCGTCAAAAAAATAAATAAATAAAAAAATTAAAAAAAACGCTGCAATTTCTGAACATAAAACGTACTAAAATTTTGCTAAACATGGCATCAATCGTTCCCAGCATATAATCCGTCATTTTGATTTTTTTTTTTAATATTGCTAGTATAATGATACTAACAATGAATTCCAGTGGTTGACGACATGATTCAAAAATATATTTGACAAAGTTTTGTTTATGCCCGTGGTTTTTTTTTTTTTTTTTTTTTTTTTTTGGATTTTTTTTAATATCTTGGTAGTAATGATTCTACACTACAATAAGCGGCATGATTACAAAGTTCGAAAATATTTTAATAATTATTATTTACAATCATTTTTATATTAAATATTTTTAAAAAAAAGTGAAATAATTTTGGATAATTACGTATATATAATTATTATATTATATATAAAATTATATATATATATATATATATATATATATATATATATATATATATATATATATATATATATATATATATATATATATATATATATTATATATATATTAAATTTTATATATAAATATAACATATACTATATATCTATATTTATATATATATTATATATATATATATATAATTATATTATAATATATTATATTATATATTATTATATATATATATATATATATATATATATAATTTTATGTACAGTCGTTTTATAATTTAAAACTAACGAATACACTAGAGTAGACCGCATAGATATCAGGAGTCGGGGTCTCTCGGCCTCTAGGTGGACGACGAGGGGGACTTCGTCCCCCCCTCTGTCCCCCATCGGCTCGAGCCCCCTAATGGAAATATATGCTTCCTTGAGCCTTAACCTCAACTTACTCGCATAGTTAATTGACTAAATAAAATTGCTTAAAAACTGAATAGATTGTTTATTATTATAATTATTATTATATTATTATTATATTATTATTATTATTATTATTATTATTTTCCTTATATTATATTATATTATTTTTTATTATTTATTATTATTATTATTATTATTATTATTATTATTATTATTATTATTATTATTATTATTATTATTATTATTATTATTATTATTATTATTATTATTATTATTATTATTATTGTTATTATTATTATTATTATTATTAAATTCTACGTCCTGAAAAATTTCATGCATCAGTTTCTGTTAAAATGTTATTGTGAAACCATTCAAGATTATAAATTGTTTCCCTTTCCATTGTTTCAGAAAATATATAACTGTAAAAACAAAAAATTTCACAATTTTGTAGCTAATAAAACTTATAATAAGTGAGCTTCCTCACCTTTAAGAATATTAAAAAAACAAATCCCAAATATTTTTGAAATAGTTTAAATACGTTACATTATACCAAACGTTACATTATACCATTAAACCTCACTAAACTTGTAATTAATTTATTACACTTCCCATTTAACCAAACTTATATAGTAATTTATTTAACGTCCATATTTCGTCATAAATACCTAACTACCTAATTGTAAAAAAGTTCAATTCTTTTTAACTATGAGGCGTTGCGGTCATTGTGTCGATTAGTAACGTTTAAATAAAATCGGCCTTAGCTTAAACTGGAAGCGATAATCAACAAGAGCCATATATCATATATATATTATAACAACAATGAAGTTATACTATTTCATTATATAATTTTATAAAATAATTGTTATATTACATATGTAATATTTTATTATATATATATATATTGCTGTAGTTCTTAATCGGTAGAGCGACAGAGTAGCATGGCAAGGGCACGGGTTCGATCCCTCGTACGGATCCTAGGTAGTAATCACCTAGAGCAGTTCTCCTCCTAGAATAGAGCAATGCCCGTGAGGTGTGAACTTTTATATATTATATATACCATATATATATATATATATATATATATATATATACTATATATATATATATATATATATTATAAATATATATAAATATTTTATAGGGGGGAGAATGTTCTCTTCCTTACCTATCGAATCGAGTACATTTGAAATATCGAAATATTAGAAAATCGATACATTTGAAATATTGAAAAGAAGCCAGGAAAATGATAAAATACGAAAGTTTAATTTTAAATTTAGTGAAGCAACTTATATATATATATATATATATATATATATATATATGTATATATATAACTTCTATTACATTTTTTTATATATATATATATATATATATATATATATATATATATATATATATACATATATATATATATATATATTTATATTTATATATATTGGGCGCTAAGACGTTTACGCAGCATCGATTTGGCACAGATTTGTGCCAAATTTTTTTACATGCAGCAATGCAAAAAGGGGTATTTTACCCTTTTTAGGGGGCTCGAGGCAGATGGGGGACAGAGGGCGGGGGACGTTTCATACCACGGAGGGGATGGTCGGAGGAACCCCGCGACACCCAAATACCAAAAGAGCGGGGGTTCCGGAGCCATCCCGGACGAGGGGATTTAGTCCCCCCGTTAGTCCACTCTAGAGGCCGAGACGACCCCGATTCCTGACATCGGGGTGGTCTACCCGTGGGTATTTGTTAGTTTTGAACACCCGAAAATTTTAATAAAAAAAACTTTTCGCCTTTTTTCTTAATGTCACATTCAAATATTGCATGCGTTGCATTTCTTATTCGTCACAATTAATTTGAAATATTGCAAAAAACATAACTGTTATCCATACTATGAACAAATTTCGTACCTTTTAGCTACTCCATTTCTCCAAAATTGTAATAATTTACGGTAAAAATATAAATTTATAGTTTAATTTTTTTTTTGTCAAAATGTGAA
This sequence comes from Trachelipus rathkii, assembly GCA_015478945.1. NCBI lineage: Eukaryota > Metazoa > Arthropoda > Malacostraca > Isopoda > Trachelipodidae > Trachelipus > Trachelipus rathkii. Next base: position 15,424 of record JABUQX010010575.1, read on the forward strand.
GCTACTTTTCGCTCATTTTTTGGTGTATTTTATTTCTTTAAATTTAACTTCTATTCAATTAAATAAAAATTTGTTTTTATAATCTTATCGATATATAATTGATAATACAGGAAAATCAGCAAATACCATAGGTATCTCAAATAAAGGGTCAAATCTACAAATCTCTGTTTATATATATATATATTATCATATATATATATATATATATATATATATTATTATATATATATATTAATATATATATTATATATATATATTATATATGACCTTACGTAAACTGTGGTTCTCACAAAATAATTTAGTATTGGAAAGGTTGGTAATAATTTTTTATTTTAGGTAAAGAAAAATTAGAAATTTGATTTGCTATAAAGAAATTACTTTTATATTTTTTCCCGAGCTTCAAATTGATTTATTTTTCAATTCATTTTATTTAATTTTTAGTTTATTTCGACGTAAATATTTATTATTTGTGTCACAATAAAGTGTTGTATGATATATATATATATATATAATATTTATATATATATATATATATATACTATATATAATTATATATATATATATATTATATAATATATATATATTATATATATATATATATATCTATATATATTTATATATATATATTATAATATAGATGGTCGATTTTTTACTGCTCACAGTATGTAGCTAGAGAACGGCAGGTCCTACATTAAAAAAGAATTATAATATTTGGGAATCAGCCGAAAATTCTAAGGATGGAATTTAACTTTTTTTTTTTTTTTTTTTTTCTTTTTGGAATTGAATTTTTTTTTTTTTGTGGTTAAGGAATACCCTAGGGTAAACCGCAAAGATGCAGGATCCGGGGTCCTCTCGGCCCCCCGATGGACGACGGGGAGACTAATCCCCCCCTCCTGGGATGGTCTCCGGAACCCCCGCTCTTGGTCTTTGGGTGTCGCGGGGGTTCCTCCGACAATCCCCTCCCGGGTATGAAACGTCCCCCCCCTCTGTCCCCGTCGACTCGAGCCCCCTAAATTCGGTGAAATAATTGTTTTTTTTGGAAAATTTTAAGTTTTTTTAGGGGGCGAGCCGAAGGGGGACAGAGGGGGGGACGTCTTCATACCCCTGAGGGGATGGTCGGAGGACCCCCGCGACACCCAAAGACAAAGAGCGGGGTTCCGAGCACCACCCGGAGGGGGGATAGTCCCCCCCGTCGCCAGCCGGGAAGGCCGAAGAGACCCGACTACCCTCCATCCTTTGCGGTTTACCCTAGGGTTTCCTTTAGTTAAAAAAAAAAAAAATTTTATTCCAAAAGAAAAACAAAAACAAAAGTTAATCCCATCCTTAGAATTTTCGCCTGAATCCAAATATATAATTTGTTTTACTGTAAGGACCTGCCGTTCTCTAGTTACATACTGTGAGCATTAAAAAAATCTGACCATATATATATATAATAATATATATATAATTATAATATATATATATATTTATTATATATTATTATAATATATATTATATTATATATTTATCTTGATTGAATATGATATTATATTTTATATATCTATATACATATTTATATATATATATAATATAATATATATAAATATATATAATTTGTAAGGTATGTTTTCCATGAAATTATGTGTATGAAAAGTGAACTTTACAATTCTTTTTTAGATTTTATTAATATCTTTATATTATAGTGAAAATTAAATAGTTTCTCTTTTTTTTAGGTTTCATAAATACAGAATGTTAAAATCCAATTCACAGGTTTACCAACTTAATGAAGCTAAATTATTTGAGAACCACAGTTTTAACTTAAGGTCTATATATAATTATATTATATATAACTACTTTATATTATAAGATTTATATATATAGTTTAATATTATATATTTATGGTATATATGATATATATATATATTATTAATATATTTATATCAATATTTATATATATTATATATATATACATCTATATAAATACTATAATATATATATTATATATATATATAATATAATAATATATTGTACTCCTCAGTGATGTCTTGAATGGAAATTCCTCAGGCCTTTTATATAAAAAAAATAAAAATCCTGGAATGAGCATAAATTTATTGAATTACCACGAAAGTTGAATAATTTTGATATAGATTTACAATTTTAATAATTCATATGCTAACTAAAATAATTTTACATTTGATTCGCTATCTTGTAATTTACCTCAAAATATGTCCACCGCTTAAGAAAATTACAAGACTATTTTTTATTTTTTTTCAATTTTGTACAAAAATATTTTCGCAAATAATTTTAAGAAAATTAAATAAAAAAAACAGAATTAATTGTTAGAACACTAGTTCTAAAATCTTAATAAAACGAAGCCCCCTGATATTAAATTCTCAAATAATAATAATAATAATAATAATAATAATAATAATAATAATAATAATAATAATAATAATAATAATAATAATAATAATAATAATAATAATAATAAAAATAATAATAATAACAATAATGTATGATTTTGTTGCTTTTCCGAGCCTCCTGAAAATATTTCTTTCTACTAAAGAAATATTTTCAGGAGGCTCGAAAAAGCAAAAAAATCATATATTAAAATAAATGGTGATATTGAGTTTTTAGAAATAATATGAACAAATAATTATTTAATTAATAACTAAGATATATATATAAAATATAATATAATTAATAATATATAATAATAATAATAATATAATATATAATAAATATATTAAAAACGTAATGAACTAAAAAAAAATCGACAAGCATATCAAAATACAAATTATAATATATATTTTTGATGTATCTTTTTCTGCTTTATATTCATTAAGCTTTATTTAATTTTTTAATATTAACTATTTCTATTTTTTTTTTTACTTATTTTCCTTTTTTATTACCATTTATTCCCTGAGTGAAGTAAAAAAATAATTAGTTATTTATTATTAATAAATATATTTAGAATTTTATTTAATAAGTTAATAATGAAATTAGTAATATTGAGTTCCATAATCAAAATAGCTAGGAATGCTGGTCTAGCAAGACAACAACCTCTTAATCTCTACTAATATTTAATATTTCTTTTAAAATTAGTACTTAAAGAAGTCTTTGTAGCTTTAGTAATTAGTACTTACCTTGTAAAGTTATGACAGCATAATAAAAAAAGTAATGGGAGTAAGGATCTTTAGGCCTTTTCCCCGAAGTTTGTTCCAAGGAGAAGAAAGCAGAAATCCACAAATTCCCATAAAAAGCCACAGTTTCCTGGACAAGGTTTCATATTTCCTTTTAATTCAATTTTTTTATTAGAAAAATCCAAATTCTGTAACATATTCCAGTACGTGAATGTATGCACTAGGTAAAAGACAAAAGTTGTTATTTTATTATTATTATATTATTATTATTATTATTATTATTATTTTTATTTATTATTATTTTATTATTTTATTATTCATTATTTTTAAATATTAGTTTAAAGGCCATGAAATAATTGTCTAAAAATCAAGAAAAAATTCCGTCGTTGGTAATTTTTCACCTAGTTTTATGGAAGGTTATTCTTTTTTTTTTTTTATTTATTTATTTTATATATTTTCTTTTGTGGTACCTGTTGTGAGAGGGGGTATAAAAACACAACTTTTATAGTCAATAATTCTAAACATTTAAATTTTAATTTCTCTGAGAAATCTGTGAAACTTAATTTAAGAAAAACAGAAATTATTTTATTGAAACAAATACTTTTGTTAGAATTCATATCACTCTAATAATAATGAGTTGTGAGAAAAAAAATTAATTTTACTTTTGTTTTAAACTTTTTACATGAGTAAAAATAGTTGCAATGTATCCAAATCAATAAGTTCTATCGGTTCTGGAAAGACCATAGCATGTGAATCAAGCTTCGACTGAGCAGAAAATCGATCACTTTGTTTCCTCCTCAAGAAACTGGAAGTTACTAGACGCAATGTTCAGCTTCCTAAGATATATATATAATATATATATATATATCATATATATAATTATATATTATATATATATATTTAATATATATATATATGTAATATATACTTATTAATATATATATATATAATTTATATTATATATTATATTAAAATTATTATATATTATATTTATATATATATATTAATATATATATATATATTTATATATATAATTATATATATATTATATATTAATATATATATATATATAATTAAAGCCCCAGCTCACCACTAATATATAATATATATATATATATATATATATATATATATAATTATAATAATATATATATTATATATATATTATATATATATATATATATATTATATATATATATATTATATATATATATATTCAAGCCAGATCAATTATTAATTATATATATATTATATATATATATATACTATATATATCTTATATATATATATATATATATATATTTATTTATATCTATCTATATATATATATATTATATATATATATATATTAGGTTGAACAAAACAAATGGAAACACCTGGTAAATGGTGTTGGACTAACTTTCACATTCATAACTGCCTGGATTCTCTTTGTAATGGACAAATATAAGTCTGGGATGGTTCCTAATGTTCTTATAATATTATTCATGTAAAAGTTGACCAGGTTCCTGTAGGGATGCTTGTGGTGGATAGCGAATCTATTCCTGTTCTCAAATACCGACCAAATGAATATTTAAGGTGTCGAGATTGTTGGTCAGTGTAAATGTGAAGCCTAGTCTGCAAGCTCATCAAACGCACAGTGTAGAACATGAAGCTGTATGAATTGGTTTATGTCATCTTGATAAAGTGCGCCACCCCCAGGTAACAATGCCAACACCATTAGCTGCATCATAGGATGAACGTGGTCTCCCAAAATACGTAAATACTCAATTGCAGTTATATTATTGTGTATGGTGATAATGGGGCTCGCTAAATACCATGATATAGCTGCCCAAGCCATGACCGAACCTTCCCCATGCTTCATTCATGGCATAAGAGAGTCCTGATGGTGAATCTGGGATGGTGTTCTCCACACGCAACCTGGCACCGACAACGATGGGTGCGGTTGTCCTTGGCATAGACAATCGCGTTGGACTTGACGTATTTGGCTACTTTCCAGGCAAACAGCAAGTCGGTGAATTGCGCATCGGTCGGTGCCAGTCGGGTTACCACTTTCAGTTCGTCGCGAGCTGATCCACGCGATCATGCGGCAGTCTCATCAGCAGGCCCGAGCCGATGTCCGCTTGGTATCGATGAATATACTTGGATTGCGGGCGCAAGCGGGATGCGCAGCACACGTACGTTGGCCTTTTTCTTGGCGTACTCCAGCGCACCATCCTCGTAGTCTGGCGCGATCCTAGCACTCTCACGGAACTTTGGCGGTCCAGGATTTCACCTTAGCGATTGGCGGCATCGCAGATGTCCGGTTGAAGGCGATAATGCCGCCGAAAAGCACTGGTCGGGTCGTGGCATGAAGGCCACTCATAGGCACGCCGCAGGCCACACCCACCGCCACACCACATGGGTTGGCATGCTTGAACGATTACACAGGTGCTGGTTGCAATTCAAACTGGCACGCATTCCCAGGCTGCGTCGCTGTCAGCAATATTGTTGTAGCTCAGTTCTTTACCCTGCAACTGCTTGAAGGTCGCCAGCGAAACCCGGCGCCGGTAGAGGTCGCGATTAGAGATACGCCGCCTGCTGGTGTGGGGTTCTTCGCCGATAACGCAGATCCATGACCTTGATGAAAGTTTACCGTTGCCTGGCGCGGCGAAGGTCGACGCGTGACAGGCACCTCAGCGAGGTGGTCTGTCAGACGGACAAATAGTTGCTGAATCGCGGCGTCCGTACTGGGACGACCCGATTGAATGCGGCCACTCGACAGCTTGAAAACGGGTAGCGCAGACAACGCGCCCTGATTGAATCCAACTCGGCCAACAGGGTCCGGGTATTGCGCTGATCGGATGGTCCGATCGCCGCGACGCGGGCAAAGTTCTTTGGCCGCCGAGCGCAAACATGGCCGGGCGCGCCGATGTCGATATTTTCCACTGCCTACCTTCCGAGCTTGGCAGCCGGGGTCAGCGGTGACCTGTTCAAACGGATAACAGATCTTCAGAACCAGTAGATCGAAGGGGCGACGCCAGTGTTTCGGTCATGACGGCATCATCCTGTGCTGCAGATCGATCAGACGCATGTCACCAATAGGATGCAGGGTCTTACCCGGCCATG
>JABUQX010010576.1:0-2500 GCA_015478945.1 Trachelipus rathkii
CCATCACCTCAACCCCACTCTTCCCCTAAAATCATCTCTCCTACTCATACACACACTCTCCACATTCCAAAACACTATCTAGAACAACTCTTTCCCACATCTCCAATGCAATCAACATCTCACTCCCGTATACCCAACCTTTCTCCTAGCTTAGACATATTCCCCTCTCCACCACGTCTTCTATCTCCACCTTCAAAGGAAACAATAACACCCCAACTTACTCACACCCTTCCCAATATATTCCCACAAACCGCCTACCCATCCGCTCAAGATACATCACCTCCAACACCCCCCGATTATAGACAACTTGATCCAAGCTATCAACCACCTCATTATAAACACTCCCCACAACCTCTCTCAATGAAATTACGCAGTCAGATTAAAAAATTTCAACCCCAACAACCAACTCAACAACCACAAACAACTTCTATTCCTCCTTCCTCTACAGCCCCCTCCCCTTCTTCAGTAACAGTCACACGAGGAAACAAAACATGGCTCCTACCACCAAAACAACCCATTCCTCGAGGTACAGCCCTACCTTCTTTTTCTCTACCTAAACCTCCTGCTCCACCCTCACCCCATCCCTTGATTCTCCACCCCCTCTACCACCCAAAACACGTCCCTCTTCCAGCTCCCATCAAACAAATTTCCTCAACGCGGGAAACATTTCATATCAATATGAAAAACACCACAAATAAAACCATCATTTGAACAACTATTAAGACTTGTTTATATTTAGCCACATTATCAAAAAAAAAAAAAAAAAAAAAAAAAAAAAAAAAAAAAAAAAAAAAAAAAAAAAAAAAAGCATCTTGCTCCGTCCTTCCTTTCATTCTTACACAAACATGAAAAAAAAATTATTATATTCCAATTCTGCTTCCCTTCTATATGAACTTCAATCTCGGAAACATAAGTAGAAATGGAAATCGAGACTATTTCCTGGGTTTATCGCTCAAAACATGGGAAAAACAACATTCATACAAGGATTTGTAGACATAAGACTGACATGCAGTGCCCAGCATCACTATACCAAGAAATTCAAAGAATATATAAACCAGCAATACTGTATATTTAGTTTGTAAATACGTTATACACAAACTAGATATACAGCCAGAGTCCATAACATCCAAGGGAATCTTACTACGCATACCCCGGTACAATTAAAATATATAAAAGATCACTTAAAAGACAAAATAATTAAACTAGAACAATTACTTGAAAATCCCTGGTTATTGTCACATACAAATCAAGCAGACACCAGAAATAAGCGAGATTTTTTTTCAATTTGGGCGGTGAAATTTTAAAAACACTTTTCGGCACCGCAACTTCCGATGATCTGAAAACCATTTCAAGGAAAGTGAATTTAATACTGGATTCGGGGTTCAATTCAGAAACAGCCATCACAAGGTTAAATGCACAAATTCATGAAAACACAAGGACTTTATCACAACTTAAAACAAATCAAGGAACATCTATAATAATCATTCCATCTCTTCCATAGAATTTCAATCAGAAATTTCTAAACTAAATTTGTGCTTAAACTTAATAAAGATTATCATTGAAGATATCAACCAATTAATAAATATTATACAACACACCTCAATTATCTCTATACATATTATACTACTCACCTTAATTATCTCTAAACAATACACCACACCTCTACAATATACTCATTCAAATTTCTCCTTTCTATTCTCAAAGACATTAAACCAAAAATCAATTCGCACCTAATATTTCATCCTACTTCTGAAAATTTCTACCAATTATTCTCATACACTTGGACTATTATGCACTTAAATCAACCATACCAAGTATCCACCCTCATTCCATTCATTACGGACTCTTACTTTGACACTTTCAAAGTAATACCTTTCCCTACGTACCTTAACCAATCTTCAAACAGGATCAGTATCCAGACCAGTTATCCCTATTTCTTTCTTTACTTGGAAGAATTAACATACGCCTACAGCAAAACTACTTCATCGGATCACTGTAGAGAAATTTCCTCTTGAAATCTCTACATACCCACCAACCTCATGCACACCACATCCAAACCAAATTCCATTATATATTTATTATTAAACAAAGAACCTTACAACAAATGCGTATACACTCCTTTCTTAAGCCATTCTCCCTACACAGTATCTCTCAACAACATTACATATACATATATATCTATGTCTCAAAAGACCACAGCCTCCATAAGCTGTCCCTACTCCCAACCCCAAATCCTACACAACTATCTTTTCTCTATTCCACAAGGTTGCAAATTTATTTCAGATGATTAGAGTTTCATAAAAATCCATTCAAATTGGCCATCCACCAATTTCACAGAGTTTTTCAAATTTTCCAACTTTACTCCGAAACTCCAAACCTATCCTTTAAATATGCAAGTACACCCTGTAAACGTACACTGGGAAAAGCAATTGGATACACTAAACCAAACACCCAATATGCAACATTCCTGACACTTGGAACACATTACTATTTCGGAAGT
>JABUQX010010576.1:5000-7500 GCA_015478945.1 Trachelipus rathkii
GGGAATATAGGAGAATGAACTTTTATGAATAACTATTTTTATTTTCCCGTAAAGTAAATGAATATGCTATTATTATTTTTATTAATCCTTTTTGTACTAGGGAAGGGCCAACTTTACTTCGGGCTGAGCCCTATTTAGCCCCTACCTAAAAAAAAAAGCAAACTGCATCTTTTTCTGATCTCTAAAATGTCTTTTCGGGTGTTTTTCTGTCTTATTCATTTTTTTTTGGTATTTGCATTTTTTTAAAAACGTTTTTCATATTTTTTTATTCACCTCCTACAATTTTTTTCGAAATGACCTCAAGCTTGAATTATACATAAATGGGTCCATTACCTATAAAAGGCACACTTATCTTGTTTGATTTTTGATCCCAGGTACCAACAATGGTCAAAATTCATAACCTACTTTTTTTGGTTTTGAAAATGAAAAAGTGCGATAATTTTTTTTTCTGGTCAGGCAATCAGGATGAAATTTTCAGGGCTTTGTAGTCTAGGGAGTTACACATTTTTTTAAAGATTATTATTTTGTATATGCAGTAGTATTGGATTTGTTCTTGGAACAAATTCCCCCCCACCCCCCCAAAAAAAAAAAAATATAATAAAAAATTTGGAAATTTAAAAAAGAAATTTTTTTCTTGAGTATACAATAAAGATATCTGAGTAGAAAAGGTGTTTCTCGCCCCACAATATACGATCTGAAAATTTAATGTTGATCGGATATGTAGGAAAAAAAATCTTAAAATATTTAACTTTTTCGAAAAAATTGTTTTTGAAAAGGTGAACTATTGAGATATTTTTTTTCATACTTATCATATCAACATAAAATTTTCAGGGCGTATATAGTGGGCCGAGATACATATTTTTACTTAGATAACTTTTTTGAATATTAAAAAAAAAAAATCTTTCTTTCTTTCTTTTTCATTTTTCTTTTCTTTTTTCCTTTCATTTTTCCTTTTCTATTTTCTTTCTCTCTTTTCCTTCTATTCTTTTCTTTTCTTTTCTTTCCTTTTTTCTTTTTTCTCTTTCTTTTCTTTTTGCTTTTTAATTTCTTTCTTTCTTTCTTTCTTTCTTTCTTTCTTTCTTTCTTCCTTTCTTTATATATTTATTTATTTATTTATTTATTTATTTATTTTTTTCTTTCTTTATTTTCTTTTTCTCTTTCTTTCTTTCTTTTTCTTTCTTTCTTTTTTTCTTTTTCCTTTCTTTCTTTCTTTCTTTCTTTCTTTCTTCTTTCTTTCTTTCCTTTCTTTTCTTGTCTTTCTTTCTTCTTTTATTTATTTATTTATTTTTTTATTTATTTATTTATTTATTTATTTATTTATTTCTTCCTTTTTCCTTTTCTCTTTTTTCTTTTTTTCTTTTCTTTTACCTTTTTTCTTTCTTTCGTTTTTCTTTTTTCTTTTTTCTATTTCTTTTTCCTTTTTTTCTTTTCTTTTCTTTTTTCGATTTTTAGTTTTTTCATTTTATTTCTTTTTTTTTTTCTTATTTTCTTTTTTTCTTTTTTCTTTTTTCTTTTTTTCTTTTCTTTTCTTTTTTTTTTTTTTTTTCTTTTTTTTTTCTTTTTTCTTTTCTTTTTTTCTTCCTTTTTCTTTCTTCTTTTCTTTCCTCTTATTTTTTTTCCTTTTTTTTCTTTATGAGGGGCGACTCCTCATTGCTTGCTAAGCATGCTTAAAGGAAAAATAAATAATAAAAGATAATTTTGATTGTCAGTATACTGTGACTTGTGAATAAAGATGTCGATAATTATTCTTCTTTTAAAGAGTCAAAGGAGATTTTACTCTCCATCAGCGGGATTCGAACACTGGACTCCGCGTCTTAACGCTTCTATTAACAATAAATTCAAAGTTATATATAATTTTCCATTCTTGAGAAGCCAACGTGAAAAATAATTTCGCTGGTCAATACAATGCTTGAGGTTACTTACTACCTGAGAAATTTCCTGAAAATTTTAACGCAGTAAACAGGTGCGAGCATGAAATTATTCACGGCGAAAACACTGTGGAAGCTTGCGGAAACTTAACAGCAAGCTGGTACAGTGAGTGTGAGAGAGAAGCACATTTTGGGGTCTTTCTTTAAAATTCGTTCATTGTCTCGTGATTCTAATTAATTTGAAAAGAAAAATGACGAAGAATTATGACTTTTTTCTGTTATTAGAGAAAATCATACTAATCGTTCAGCTTTTAAAATGTTCTGAAAGTGACTGTTATTTTTCAATTATTAACTAAAATTCCTTAAGTGGTACCCTTATATAATTAAAACAAGTAAAATAGTGCGTTAAAAATAAGTATGGGTTGCATCATGTATGCTAAAGAATCAACTTTTTTGTACAGCAACTGTACTGAAAAAGCGAATTGTGAAAAAAATAATTAAAAGTGAAAAAAAAAAAACAAAATTGATACGATGATATTCGCCTTTGTCACCTAAAAGTGTATGTTTGTAAAGTCGTTTGGGTAACTTATATCAAATTATATTATAATATATATATAATATTTATATATATA
>JABUQX010010576.1:15000-17500 GCA_015478945.1 Trachelipus rathkii
TCAATGTACACAACACTGAATGGTTGGGGTCCTCTCATAGTGATCTAGGTGCGGAGGAGGCCAAATCATTTAGCATTCTTAACGAATCTGGAAAACTAATTAAAGAAACCTACACGCATTCCGGATCGTCCCCACCATTCTTGAACACACTATATATGACCTATGTTTCAACCATAGGCCTTCTCTCTATAAATACACCATTTTCGCTCCTATTGGTAATCTGACCACAACCTTATATCTCTTAATTCTAACACTTTCTCACCAACAGCTCCATCCAACCCTATGCGTTCTATCTGGCACTTTAATTGAGCCGATTGAGGGGCCTTGCGTCGCTTCTACGCCAACTATAATTGGAGTAACTGCTTTGACTCTGGTGACGCTTCCGCTTCTGCCTATAAGGTGGGAGCTGTAATCGTTGACGGGATGAGCAGGTTCATTCCTTCTTCGACTAAATCTTTCTCTCCTCATAATCCATGGTTCAATCGTGCTTGTTCTCTGGCCCATTCAGGCTAGAGACAGTACTTATCGATGGTGGAAAAATTCTCGTTCTCCTATCACTCTCACTAATTTTCACTCAGCTAGAAATCGTTGCAGGGATACTCTTCGACGAGAAAAGCGGGCTTTCATCAAACGAAAGTGCGCTAATCTCCTTGGTTCTCCTACTGACAAATCTTTCCTGGCCTCTTCCAAAAATATCTCTAACAACTTCTGTAAATCTACCTTTCCTCTTCTTATTCGATCTGATGGTTCTATTGCTTATTCTCCAACTGAAAAGGCCAATCTCTTCGGCCTCCTATTTTCCCATAACTCAACCATGGACGATTCTGGCATCCCTCTTTCTCCTCCTTCTTTTCTCATGTGTCCTATGCCTTTGCGTGTGATTTCATTTGATCTTGAGCATTTGCTTCTGAAATCTGTGAACATTAGGAAGTCTTGTGGCCCGGATGGGATTCCTCCCCTAGTGTTGAGGGAGTGTGCTTCCGTGCTGTCTCCGCCCCTCCCTCGTTGAAATATATTCTCTATGTCTCAACACTAGCACTTTCCCTCAGTGTTGGAAGCACGCACATGTTCCAACCTATTCCAAAAAAAAGAAGCCGCTCTGATCCTTCTAACTATCGCCCTATAGCACTCACTTGTTTATTTTATCCTAAGAACGTTGAAACCCTTCTCAACTCTCAATTCTTAGATCATCTGGAAACTCATTCCTTTCTTTCCGATCGCCAGTGCGGCTTTCGGCGTTCGAAAAATACTGGCGATATACTTTCCTATCTAACCGAATTATGGTTTTCCGCTCTTAGGAACTACGGGGAGACTTGCGTGGTGGCGCTTGACATATCAAAGCATTTTCTAACGGGTTTGGAATGCTTCACTGCTTCTCCCAAACCTCCCCTCCCTTTGGGTTCCTCCTTTCTCTTTGTTACCTATGTCTAGTTTTCTTTCAAATCGCTCAATATCGGCTGTTGTTGATGGGGCGACTTCTTCTTCCTTTTCTGTCAATAGTGGTGTTCCTCAGGGTTCTGTCTTGCCTCTCGTCTTAATCTTTCCGATTCTATTCTCGCTGATCTGGATAGAATTTCCTGGTGGGGTCGTCTCAACATTGTGAATAATTCAATTCTTTAAAAACTCAACTTCTACAAATATCACTCTGAAAACACTTTCTAACTTTCCCATCTTTTTCGACGGTTCTCTCGTCTTTCCTGTTGACAATATAAACATCCTTGGCCTTAACATAAACAAAAAAATGTCTTGGAAACCTCACATCACAACGGTTAGGGCGGCCTCAAAGAAACTGGAAGTTCTGTTTAGACTGCGGCAAGACTTTTTTTCCCCTTCTTCTGCATTTACTCCCAGCTATACAACTGTCTTATCCGCCCTTGTTTGGAGTACTGTTCTCATATCTGGGGGAGGGCTCTGGTTTCACCCGGTTTTTGGACAGGGTCGAGTCGAAGGTCAAAAGGCTTATAAACTGTTCTGTACTTTCCAGTTCACTTAACTCTCTATCTTTGAAGCGCGATGTTGGTGCTTTATCTCTATTCTATAGGTACCGCAGCGGCAAGTGCTCGAGGGAACTTATCACTCGCGTACCACCACCTTTACGACGCCCTCGTAGCACAAGGGGTGCTGTATCTGCGCACGAGTTTTGTGTTGATATTGGTAACTCCAGGCTAGTTCGCTGCGGTGCTTCCTTCTTTCCTGCCACTTCTGTTCTGTGGAATTCTCTTCCATCTTCTGTGTTTCCTGCTGTATTTAATCTTCCTCACTTTAAAGCCTGCGTCTGTGCTCATATGCGTAATATGCGCTAGAGGGAGAATTTTTGTGCGCATTACACTCCCCTCCTTGAGTAGTGGTGACAACTGTAAAAAAAAAAAAAAAAAACAATTTAATATTTATTTATTATCTATCCAAAGTAATAATATTTTTATAAAACAAATTTCAATTAAACTTAAATTCGAAAGTAATTTTTATTTAATTTTTTTTTAATCGATGAAAATAATTAGTA
>JABUQX010010577.1:0-30297 GCA_015478945.1 Trachelipus rathkii
GTCCGGGCGAATGGTCTCCGGGAATGCCCCTGCTCTTTTGGTCTTTGGGTGTCAGCGGGGGTTCCTCGAACCCATCCCCTCTCGGGTATGAAACGTCCCACGCCCTCTGTCCCCGTCGGCTCGAGCCCCTCATAAATGGGGGAAATAATTTTTTTTAAAATTTCGACGAATAAAAAACCAAATAAAAAAAATAAATAAAAAGAATTCAGCTCTCTATATAATATATATATATAAGTACTTATATATATAATTATATATAGTAGTATAGTGTATATAGTTAATATGTATATATATATATCTATTATATATTATATAATATAAGATATATGATATATATATATGTCATATATATATATAAATATACTATATACTATAAGTATTATAAGAACGATAAAAAAGCGATTTTAAGAAAGTAATAATGAAGTGAAGCTGCCTTTTTTTTTCTTTTTTTTTCTTTTCTTATTGTTAATCCAACTTCCATAGATAGGCCCAACATTATTTAGAGACATATAAATTTTTAAGTCATGTGAAAGAACACCACCCACATATAGGGTATACTTATACATTATATATATATACTATATATATATATGAGTATACTATATATATAGATATATATAGTATATAACTATATATATAATTATTAATATAGTATATATTATATGAAGTAGTATTATATGATATATAGCTATAGGTATCTTAGCTGATACCTGTCTTTTTGATAGGTTTGAGTCTAGATAAGGGCTTCATTGGCTGGTTGTGGTAATTAGCATACAGGAGGAAACAAATAGGAACTAGACTGAAAAGATTTCCAACGTACAAGAAAAGAAAAGTGAGGTAAATGAAGTAGTTTTGAAGGAGGATGAATGCGGACCTACATATTGAAGTAGGAGACTTCTTGGAAGGAAGAGCCGCAAAAAGTTAAAAATAGTGAGGGATATGCTCTGCAGTAGCAACAAGATGCATCGGTGATGGTGCTGTTACGGTAACTGATAAATCCGATGGAGGAGTGAAGTGAAGGGAAACCACTTAAAAATCTTGCATAGACATGTGCGGCAGTAAGGAAGAGGTGGAGTAAGTGAATCGGGTGTGTGGGGTTTAGTGGTGCATGGAAGAATCATAGGTTATTTTCGGGTTGTGAAGGTATTAGTATAGCGAGAGGTAATGATAATAGGAGCGTAGAAAGTTGAAGGAGATGGTATAATTTGTAGGCATCGAGAGTTGGAGATTAGCTTCGGTGAGCATGAATCCAAGAATGGTTTACAAAGTGCGACACTTTACCTCGAGACAATCGTCTTGGAGTCTGTGATGTGACCTAGTTCCATACCGAATTTCGTTGCGCGGCTAGGGAAACTTGGCTAGGGTTTCGTGCCTACGCCTCGAATCGAGTTTAAACAGTCAAAACCAGGGGCATCGCAGATCGTCAAGCAAAGATGGACAGGCGGAGCACGAGGCGGTGGAAAAGCATGAGAAGTCAAGGCTGCGAGTAGGAGGGTGGATTCCTAACAATACGGACATGTCAATGTCCCGACCTCGTCGGGTCCGTGATGAGAAGGTACCTTAGAACGCGTGCATGTCTACCCTTTGGGGGGGATTGCCCGGTTGCGATCCGTCTCATGGGGGGAGGATGGATAACACGTTGAAGCAAACGGGTGCGTCGCAAATTTTGACTAAACAGAATGAGTTGTGAGCTCGTGCCGGGTGAAGGGTTAGGGGGTGACTGTCCACTTGCGAGACTCGTCGTTGAGGAGAGGCAGAAGGCGTGGGAACCAGCTGAAGAGGGTAAGAAGGAAATGGGAGAACCTCAAATCTCCTCGCCATCACGAGACGCAGAACCGTTGAGACATTGGGCGGCAGACATCTCAACGATGCTCTTTACGAGAGAAGCTGTGGTAAGTACCGCTGTACAAGCAGATAAAGTTCGTCGGCTACGAAGGCGGATCAGAGACGGAAGCAGGATGGTCTACGGGCTTCTCAAGGGGAAGGAAACTTATTGAAAGTGCAAATCTGTGCGAGGCGGCGGTAGCGAATTTAGCTATGTAGCAGTCAAGTGAGGTATGCAAACAGACAATGGTTTGCGAGAGGAATGGGGCATCGCTGGAAGTCTCGGTTGGTCCACTTGCAGCATCAGCGGAAGCAGTAGGTTTTTAGCCTTCCTTGAGACTTGTTGAGCAAACATTTGACTGGGAGGGAAGAAAGAGTCGAACTCGGAGAGTATATCTTGAGAACTGCGCCTTAGGAGAGGGGGTGGTTCCTTAAGGGTTGCTACTGACTCTATTCTCTGCAGCCTGTCCCAAGGGAGCGAGATGGAAGGCTGAAGGGTGAATGGTAGGGAGAGGCTGGCTCCGGTCCTCTTGGCCGAGAGGGAATCTGCCAACGAACGGAAATGAAGGAACATGTCTTTCAACCTCTGTGTCACAACAGTCTGTGGATGGGAGATTCACTCGAAGACCTTGGACTCGAAATTCATCGGGCAGAGATGTCAACGAATTGGAAAGCCTCGACTGAGTTGGAAGGAAGAACGAATTGGCTGTGGCATAAGGTAACATCGGATTGCTCCAGTCAAATAGTTGCAACATGCAATTTCCCTCTTCAATCCATGTGCGACATTAAATCTATATAACGGTTATACTAAAAAAGATGGCAAGTACATAATAGTCAAAAAAAAAAAAAAAGCATAAAAAAAAGTTTATAAAAATTTCTGGGAATCTCATTATTGAACTTTTGCCATGGACTTTGACGTTGGTACAGATTCCTAATGATGCGGTATATATATAGTATAACCGAGTGAGGGTATATATATATGATATATATATATAGTATAAGTTGTCATATATATAGTGTATATATATATATATATAGATATTTATATATTATTATATATTAGAAGTATAGTATGATATATATATATAGGTATACTTAGTTATATATTATATTATATATATATATATATATATATTAATATTTTATTTATATATATATATAATATATATATATATAGTATATATTATATATATATATAGTATATATATAGTATATAGAAAAAAGAATAAGCGAAAAAAAAAAAAAGTTAGTATTAAAATTATACTATATGATATAGTTATATATATATATATGTATATACTTAGTATATATATGATATAATGATGACTAGTATAGAATTATCCTTCCCATTTTTAATGGTGGCGGTCTTTCTCTTTTGGCGTTCAATTCTTGTACACACACTCATCCTCCAGCAACATATTACAAAACACATTTATCCACATATGCATGACACAATGATTGAAAGTACAGTACCCCCACTTCTAGATAAAAACACCTTAACAGACAGTCCCTAACTACTTTGATCATAATCCTGTGTGCGGGGACGAAGAATTTCCCACATCGTATGTCCTTCGTGTCGTAGAAGTCGACTAAGTGATGGTGGTAATTGGGTTTGGCTGCCCACTACCAACCTTGATCTCTTGCGAGGAAATGCTGATGGTCACTGCCTCGGAGATGTCGTGAATGCTGGCCGTAAACGACCTCTATGAATCAAGATGATCTTTCGAGCGGAAATTGTGATGAATCGTAATGGAGTTACATTGGAATGTCCAGAGGATACGATGTTGAGGAGCGAAGAGGAGGATAGAGGTGTATTGGAGTGTATGTAGAAAGGGCAATAATTTGATCGTTGCGTCGCGTGACTCCCGAAACAAAGAGTGAACGGAAAAGGTCGAAGTTGAGTGGTGTTGGTTGGTGAAGTGGTTGTATGTGCTGGTGTGAAAAGAGATTATGCGAGAGAGAGGCTAGAGAAGGAGTTTGCCAATTTGATAGAGTGACCTTTGGTAACAAGAAAGCTATGCGTAGACTTTTGTGTGTGAGTTCACCTAGAATTCTAATCTGTAAATTTTTGTTTGTGAAAAGGTCAAGGTATGTGTGGTTTTGTGACGGTATGTCCATCTCTGAGGGGAAGTTGAGGAGGAGTACGCACATTTCTTTGGAGATAATTTTTGAATGAGCTCTGATGGGTAAGTAGGTAGCTTGCATGATTGATGAGTGTTGGGGGACATGTGAATGGTTTGGATAGGTGAGTCAAAAAAGGGATGGTCATAGGTACGGTGGTTGGGGTGGCGGCGACGAAACATAAAGAATGGGTAGGAAAGTGGTGTATGATTTCTGTGAAGAGAGAGGTATGTGTTATGTAATACTTTCTTTAAACACACAAGAGTAATCCATAAGTATACTAGAGTGGTGTAGGTAGAGATGATAATAATAATCATGAAAAGTATGATTGATTTTGGTTGTGGTTGAAATGAGAGGAATGTTGAAAGTATGTTGTTGGATTTTGTTAAAATCAGGTGAGGGGTTTAGGATGGGATTATCGCATCATTATGTTGTTCTATGTAAAATTAAGTGTAGTCGGGGGCTTGGATGGAGAGGAAGGTGTGATACGAAAGGAAGTAGATAAGGTAAAATAAAGAGTGAGAAGTTAAGTGAGCATGACAATAAGGTTAAGTATCTAAGAGCGCTCGCTAGTAAAGTCGGTGTTGTAATGTTGAAGCAAGTTGATACTGTAGACAAAGTTGGGGCAAATGAGGAAGCCAATTGTTAGTAGTGCAAGGCGAAGTGTGTGGATTGCTAAAGAGGAAGTAGAATGTTATACTAGCGAATGGTCGGAATGAAAGAGGTGGATAGAAGCGGTTAAAAAGGTAAAAAGAAGCGGTGTTGAATGTACTAAAAGTCAGTGATGAAATTTCAAAAAAAGATGCTTGGATTATATAAGGAGGAAAGAAAGAATACTAAAAGGGTGCATACGTAGGAGAAAACAGAGGTAAATGAACAGTTGGAAGGGGATGTAGATGAGGACATCAGGAAATTGAGGGAAGCTGTTGCTGGAAAGGAAGGCGCGAAAGGTTAAGAATGAAGAATAAGGGGAATCTGCTTAGAATAATGAATAGGATGGTGCTTTTTGTAACTGATGATATGGATGTGAGGGGATGTGTGAGTGAGAACACGAAATCTGCACAATATTAACAGAATGATGAGGTGTTAGTGAATGTGTGTGGTTTTGATGGTGCAAGAAAGAATAGGTATTTTGGGGATGAGGTTATTATAAAGGAGGAGGTAATGGGTAGCGAGTGAGAAAGTTGGAAGAATGGTAAATCTGCAGGTATAGATGAAATTCAGTAGTGAAATGATCAAAAACCTGAAGGCCGAGCTGGATGATTGGATTTGAAGTTGTGTAATAAAGCGTTTATGGAGGTATACGGTTCAAGGAGTTGGAGGAGAGCAATAATAGTGCGCTTATATAAAGGTAAGGGAAAAAGGTAATTGTAGAAATTATAGGGAATAAGTTTATTGAGTGTTGTTAGGGAAGGTATATGCTGGGTATTTTGGTTGACAGAGTGCGTCGAGTGACTGAGGGACTTGTTTGTGAAGAAAAAGGTGCGTTAGGAATGGTAGAGGATGTGTGGATCAAATCTTACATTTGAAACAAATATTGAGAAAATGAGGGAAAGAAGAAAAATCATATTTTAGATGTTTTTATGGATTTATCAAACAGCGCGTATGAAGAGTTAAATAGGTGAAACTTATGGCAGGTATTGAGTGATTATCATGGTGTTGGTGGTAGGCTTCTGAGATGAATAAAAAGAAAAGTATTGATGACGATAGTGAAGCGTGTGGTAGAATGAAATGGTGTCAATGGTGATTGGTTTAGTGGATAATAGCGGATGGAGACAGGGTTGCTGGTATTCTACCTTGGCTTTTCAATGTGTAAACTATGGATGTTATGAAAGAATTGCGAGGTGGGTGATGTGCAGGATGGTGTTAGTAATTATGAGATGGCGATGAGTGGGGGTGCCTAACCTATTAATATTGCGGATGATTTGAGGTTCTACTGTGTGGACGAATTCTGAGAGAGTTTTGAGAGGATTGTTAGCAGAGATTTGGCCAGGGTCATGTAAAACGAGGCGGTTGAAAGGTAACGTAGATAAGAGTATAGGTTATGGTTTGTGAGTGAGGACGTCCTCAGTGTGAAGTTTGTTAGATGATGACGCAGCTGGCAGCAAGCTTTGAGTTTAAAATAATTAGGGTATGTGTTGGAACTGAGAAGGGGATGATCAGAGTAGTAGGAGAAGTTGTGAATTGGTCAAGAAGTGGCTGGTGCATATAAAATCGTTGGTGAATGTAAAGGGACCTAGTCTTGAGTGCGGCAGGGTCTTACATGAGGTATGTTGTTAGCTGTGTTATTGTTATGGTGTAAGTCGAGACCTATGTTGGAATAAGAAGTTATATGAATCTAAGATGTTTCAATGGGTGTTCCAGATGGAATCAATCTTCGGGGCATGCTAGGTGTGAAAGAATTAATAAAGTGAAGGAATGTAGAAGTTTTGAACGTATTAGAGAGGTGTGGGGTGTGAAGAAAGGGGTAAGATGAGAGAATAAATGAAAATGTATGTTGGAGATGGTTGGGTCAATGTGGAAAGGGTATGAATGAACAGTCGGTTGGGTTAAAGCGGATGTATGAGTGGATGAGTGTGTTTGGGCAACCGCCGGGCGTGGGTAGGAGACGCGAAGAGATAAGCGGATTGAGTCCGGATGAAGATGAGCGATATGTCTTGGGAATGACTGAGATATTGCTGGAGTTTGGCAGCTAGGCCGGGAGACTAGAGGTGTAGTAGAGGAGACAACTGTAATTTGATATATGGGGGTTCATTTCGGTTGTGTGGGCCGGGAGAGCTATAGAGGATGAGAGACCTTTACTCTGGTGTGAGCAGGATTTTACCATAGGGTGAGGTCGTCGCAGATATAGGATTTCTCTCGGGTGATTTTTCTGTCTGTGACGACTCTCACGTAGTTATGTGGACACGAGATGCGGGGCGGTAGAGTGCTTGGGCTATTTTTTTCGGACTCGTTGTCATGTTCTCTAAGCGAGCGTCTATCTGTCGCTTTATGGTTCTTTCTTTTACGCATGCTATGTAAGGGAGCGCACCCGGATTACCGGCCCGAATCTTAGGGCAGGTGCATAGAGAGGAGAATCGAAGAAAGAAAGAAAGAAATGATGATTACTAGTGATATATATAGCTATTATTATGTAGTAGAGTATATCAGATATACTATAATTATGTAGTGATGTATCAGGTAGCGTGCGATGACCTAACGTAGACTAGTATTATAGTTATAATGGTATATATATAGTGGGTGCTGAGATTAGTATAGTTTAGATCATTAGAGTTATCTAGTGAGTCAGATCTTAATATTACTCTAGTCTTATGTTTATAAGTGGATACTATGACTTATTAGTAAGGAGTAATTTAATGATACGAATAATACTATTGTATAGTAGTATATGTAGTCTAGTGGGATATATTACTAGTACGACTGATAGAATGATGCGACCGTGCGTAATTAGTATCCTAAGTTTATAATTTGAAGGATTATAGGAACTGTCGGTAGTGGGGGGGTAACCGCGTCGTTAATATGTAGCACTCAGTACCATCATAAAGTTACGTCTTTAGAAGGAAGTGCAGTCTGAGCCACTGAGGGATAAGACTGGCTGCCGAGGTGCAGGTGTAAAAATGAGTGATTGGTTAGAGGTGATATGTAGATATCTATGAGTCTATCGAAAAAATCGTGTGTCAACAGTCTGAGTTAGCGTAAATAATTTTTCGCGACTGCCATCCAAGTTTGTAATTAAGTGATCTGGCCGAGCATCGTGTGCTTCGTACAGTGCACAAAACATGAGCAGATGATAAAAGAAGGAGGCAGGGAAGATAGGGTTGATGTCCTTGTCAGTAAGTTCTTTATATTTTCGTATTGTGCGGATTGTGCAATCACGTAAGAAGTAGTAAATTATTGAAACGTATCAGTTGTGTAGTCCACAAATAATATCTACATTTTACCATTTCTGACATATACGTGATATTAAAACAAGCATTATATTGAAAATATTAACAACCAACATACATGTAACAGCGTAATTCAGAACAAATTATCATATATTATTATCCAATATTTTGAACTATTATTAATATTATATTTCTTTCTAAATGCATACTGCAGCTCAAGGATATATATAGGAATAGAGCGCCCAACATTTCCATTTGAATTCTATCTTTATACTTACCTGGAGTAACATAGCGCCCAATACCATCGTCTCCACTGAAAGTTTTTGACTTGTCCTTGTGGTAAGCTTTGCTCCTTTTAAATTCGTATCGTCTTTCCATTTAAATATTTTTTTTGAAACAAGATTATTATCAAAAACTGATTTATTTAACAGGTACAGTCTCTGTAAATACATAAATAAATATATATCTATATATACTATACTGTGTATAGGTATATATAATTAATTACTATATGTATGACGTGATATATATATGATATTAATATATAATAATTATATAGTAATATTGTATATAATTTTTTGTATTGTTCTATATGTTAGTATAATAGTTAGTATAATATATATATACAGTTTATATACAGTTATACTATATAAGTTATATATATATAAGTATATAAGCGCGTCCCGCCGGGGTGACTTGGACCAACTTTAGGTACATAACTTGCCGTCTCCCGCGACTGCTCCCTACTGCACCTTTTTGGAAATTTTTTTTTTTGTAAGATCCTGGCCCTATAGGTCCGGGTCATCAAGAGCACACAAAAAAAAATAATCGTAATTCTAACTAAGTAAAAGTTTTAATAAAAAGATTTGAAATAACGCCAAACCGAGTCAGCCTGACCGGACCGTGAGGAGGGGTGAAGCGGACCACAAATTGAGGGTGGACCCGGACGCAGTATCATCTCTTAAATTCGGTTCGTGTTTACGGATAGAATTCAATTTTATGTTTTAATTTTTAATTAATATTAAAATTATTTATGCATTATTAATCCGTTATAAGTATCTAAATTGTCCATAATGATAATAAAATACGAAGATGTAAATAAAATGGTTCCGCATTTCACCCTCTCCGCGCCAAAATGTTGTGACACTTTTTTGAGCATTCGATCTTTTTATTAAGAATTTTCATTTTTTTAAAAATTTTTCATGACTATATAAGTAACATTCTATTTATTAGACACAAAACACACAACGTAACCTATCACAAATGATACAATAATAATACGGTTAAATTAGCGAAATACAAGTCTGCGTGGTCCCGAGGCCCCGTTCCATCAATTTTTACGGGCGGCGTGGTAGGATTCGGACAGAAGTTGGGCCCACGGCCTACTTTTTGCCACTAAATACTGAGATTGGCTGATGGGATCACAAAGAAATGTGGTACTTGTGTCGCAGTGGTCTCGATAAGCGATATCGACATAGGCTCGAGCGAGTTGATCCGATCGTGCTGAAAATATAGAATGTAGATCGAGATCCACAATTTTCCATTTCATAACGAATGTTAAAAAAACTCATAGTTTTTCAAAAGTGAAGATTCTATTGAAGGACGTTTTGTACCCTAATTTTTAACACTGATTTTTAAAATATTAAAACTTCTCTAGAATTAAAGTATGATCTAAATAATCCTTGTGCCGATCTCATTCTTCAGTTCAGAATGAAGTTTTTTTTTCTTTTTTTATTTGATTATTTTTATTGTTATTTTAGAGTGGACCGAATCACCCTCCTAAAGAGGCGACCTGGTCACCCCACCATATAGCTATATTTAATATATATATATATAGTATATATAATTATAGTATATTATATATATATATATATATATATTATTCATTATATTACTATATACAGTATAGATATGACTAGTATAACGATAAATGACTAATGCATATTAGTTATCGTTTGGGTAGGACATAATAATATAAAATTTTGCATGTTACATTATTTAAAAAAGAAGAAAGACTAACATTATTTTAGTCTCAATCGATAATAACTAGCATGAGTCTTATATAATACGAAAGTTAACAATTTGGTTATGAAATACAATATTGTTGTTCACACTATACTCAATATTACTAATGAATTTGATGAAGTTCAATAACTGCCTTTTGTTCAATTTCGAACAATATTAAATTGTTACCATACCTTAACTTATCTTAATACACATTCTCTTTCCTTTCTATCACTTCTTTGAGAAGTACAACAGCAGGTCAACAAAATCATTTAAGTAATATAACAAATTTAAGGAACTTAGTTTCCATGATGTGACATTTGCTATGGATTATAAAACTATAGGATATAATATGATACTATATATACTCATATTTAGTATTATATATATTATATATATATATATATACATATAGTATCAGTATATATAGTATATATATATATAGTATAATGAGTAGTATAATATAATGTATATAGTATGAAGCTTATAATATATACTATATATAATATAATATATATAGTATATATTATACTATACTATACTGTAGTATAATATAGTATAATATATAGTATACTATACTATATAAGAGCATTCTGGGTACTATAATATATATATATTAGTACATATATATATAGTAGTATATATATTATATTTATATATATATATATACACTGCTTCCGGTCAGGGATCTGACGTGTTCGGTGTCAGCCCTGGAAGATCTCTGGAGGAGCCTGGTTGCGGCGGCGGGTATGGTCTCAAGGGATCCGGGCTCGTTGGGCTGTTGCGCGTCGGTGGAAGGAATCTGCCGGCGACTGGGTAGTGTGACGTTGCTGGGGATGTGGTCGGTGCCCTGGGGTGCAGCCTGCCCTGTTCCGAGGGTTGCACGTAATTCGGAATCTTGTTTATGCTTGTGCTGTAGAAGTTGGAATAGTCGGAATGGGTTGATTGTTGGGTGGCTCTTCTGTAGGGTATGGATGTGACGTGTCTATGAGTGTGGTGGTTGTGAGTAGGCTATATAATGAGGTATATACGGTGAAGTTATATATATGGGCGCAGTTATCGTATAAATAAGATTTCGGTTGAATAATATGATGTTATATTTGAGCAGATGTTATTTTATTATAACCAGGCTTATGAAAAAAGTAATAATACCATTTTACGAGAATAAGCGCTTCATTCGAATGACATTAAGTAGTATTGACCTGCGTGTAGAGTTGAGGTGTGTATAAGTGGTATTGATATTATTGCTCATATAATTCGATGTGTGGCGAGCCAAAGTTTAATGATGATTACGGAAAATTGTAGTCTTGGCGACTGCGAATTGGTGTGATCATACGGATTATTGGTAATACGATTGTTATATTGGATAGGATAAGTTCAAGACTTAAAAATGTGGTTATTTACATAAATGATGGATAAAATTAACAATGAAATTTTTACAGATGATAAAGAGTAAAGCTTCTACAAAATTATTTAAAATAATCATTTGTGTTTCATATTATTTTCACTTATTTATTATAATGAAGGATATCCACCACAGGTCTATGCAAATATTTACGCAATATATATAAATGTCATTTGTGCAAATGGCTAAAATATCATTCTCTTTACAAGATGTAATTACATGTTTCAGAAAACAAAAGATAAATAAAATAATCAGAATATTCAACTAGGCTATAGTGAGCAGGATATTGCGTAAATGTCAGAAGGTCTTTATATTGTTTTACTGGTCATATAATCTACATACTAATATTAAATTTATGAATATTTTTCTGTATTGTATTAACAGATTTGACCGATCCAAAGTTTTTATAATTTAAATAAAAAATTATGGTAATTGTAGAACTAAGCATGCATAGTATGATGAAAAACATCTATCAAGTTAGCAAAACATTTTAGCAAAAGATTTTTTAAGGACAAATTTTGAAGGATAAAAAGGAATAAATGACCACAGTGTAAATATATATATATATTTAATTGAAAAAAATACTGTAAATTAATAGCAAAATTTCCCTCTAAATATATTAGGGTAGGGTAATACTGTAGACAGCGAGGCCGCACAATTTTGTGAGACCGAAAATTTTTCTCTAGAGTTAAAAATTTCTAGAATTCAGAAAAGTTGTTTAGTAGTAAGTAAGGAAATTCTTTAGTGGCAAGTTTTCTGAATTATTGCCAGAAGCTTGCTCCAACTAAAACAATTTTTCTTAAAATCTAACTTAACTTACTTTTCTGAACTTAGAATTTTTTTTGAACTTAGAAAAGATCAAAAACTAAAAATGTGTGGGTCGCTATCTACAGTATTACCTATATAAAGTTTCTATATGGATCATTCTTTATATGTTTTGTAATATTTTATATATTAAGTATATATATAACTTATTATATATTAATATTGATATATATTATATAATATATGTATATTTATATATTATAGTATATAGTAGCTATATATAATATATATAAGCGCTTATCCTTGGATACTATAAGCCTAAATAATCTATATCTATGAAATTTGAAAATTGGCTTCCATATATATATAGTATATATATATATATATAGTATTATATATATATATATATAGTAGTTATACTATATATACTATATAGTATATATATAATTATTATATATATTATATAATAGGAGATAAATTTCTATATCTATATATATATATATAGTATATATATATATAATATATCTATATAGTATATATGAGATATATATATATATATAGTATATATAGTAGTATATTAATATAGTATATAGTATAGTATATATATATATTCCCTTACATAGCTATATATATATATATATATATTATAATATAATATTACTATATTAATATAACTATATTATATATATATATACTTATATAATATATATAGGTATACTATATGGTAATTATTACCCAGAGGGTTGTCCCCCCGATTTTTATGAAAATCACAGGATATTCTCTAAAAAAGTTAAGTAATGAAGAATATTGAAAACGAAAATTGTTGCTCTCTTTAGGAAAAAAAGTTAGAGCCTCTTAAAGTTATTAAAACTCCCATAGACTTTTCAATATTCATCGATCCAGGTTAGGTCTCATTTCAGGACCTCTAAGTCAGGTTATGATAAATTTTGTTAGGTATACACAGAGAAAATCTATGTAGAATTAATAAATCTTATCATAACCTGAACTAGAATGCCCTAAAACGAGCATGAGGTCCACTAATTTTTTATAAAGAAAGTCTATGGAAACTTTTAAACTTTGGAGTAGGCTATAACATTTTTTCCTAAGGAGACTGCCAATTTTCGTTTTCACTATTCTTCATTATAATTTTTTTAGAGTAAATCCTGTGATTTTCAAAAAAAAAAATTTTTTTTTTTGTTTTATAAGAAAATCCTATGGGATTTTTAACATATTTGAGAGGCTGTAACTTTTTTTTTTCCTAAAGAGAGCGACGATTTTCGTTTTCACTATTCTTCATTATTATTTTTTTACAGTATATCTTGTGATTTTCATAAAAATCAGGGGTGACAACCCTCTGGGTAACAAATACCATATAGCTATATATTTTTACTGTGGTCATTTGTCCCCTTTTTGTCCTTTAAAAATCTTTCACCTAAAATGTCTTGAACACATATACATAGTGTAATATATATATTTTTTCCCCTTTAGTTTATCCAGCAATTCAATTACCAAGATCATATGCTGGTACTTCTATTAATTTATATTATGCACAAACCCATACAGTTCTTTCTTTTTTTTTTTTTCCTTACCAAAATTTTACCATCATTACCATTGTTATCAATATTGTTTTTATTAAACATGCACATATACATACATACATACACACACATATATACATACACACACACATATATTTATTTATTTTTAAATCAAAAAATAGAAAAAATAAAACTAATTTTCACTTTTCTATATCAAAGAATACATTTTGATATTCTTTAAGAATTGAACAACGAGTTCACCAGGAAAAGGAATGTAATAATATAATCTGACACATTTCAAACCAAAGAATTTTCCTCTATAAGATAAAGGCATCACATGTGGTTAATCATTAATAATTATAATCGATCTTGCTTTTGCGTCAATAATTGGAAATAAAGAAGCAAAAAAAATTTGTTTAAATAAAATAATAAATACTGACAGCGACACGTACAAAAAGAGTCAAAAATACAAAGCAGGGTTGCCAGAAATGCTTCTCACTTTAAAAATATGCTTAAATGTCGGAGGACTCAGGACTGTAACTTAAGCCGTTTTCCGTTTTGCATTTGTGCTAACGCTCGATAAGAAATGCTAATCCAGTTTTAGCACGAATTTCGATTTTTCGGGCATAATACGAACGATTGTTTTTACTACAATATTTTTTTGGTAAAATCTCCTAGATGGATGCTCGTGGTTTTGGGTAAATAAACAAAAATAAAAAAAATAACAACATGGTCTGAAAACTAAATAAATGATAAGCTATTGTGATGGAGTTTATCAATTTGGAAGAATTTAGATTAAAGTAAATTTCATGAATGAAACATTCGATCGCAAACGCAACGACCTAGTAACTCCGCATAATTTGTTTTGTTTCGACGATTTGTTCGTTAGCATGGTTTCCTATAAAATCGTCGTAAGCACGGGAAATGAGCACCTTAGCAGGAATTTAGGAAATCTCCTTACGTTTGTTAGCATTTTTCCTAAATTTGTGCTGAATTTGAAAAATGGAATGCAACTTTAGCATTTTCCTTAAATTTCGTTAGAAAAGTGCAAGATCTGAGAAACGCCTTTATTGGTAGAAGTCTGTGGAAACAACTTAATATTAACAGCCGTTTCCATTTTTCATTTGTGCTACCAGCTCGATAAAGAAATGCTCTAATCCAGTTTTTAGACGAATATTCGGGCATCAATCGAACGATTGTTTTACAAATATTTTTGATTAGCTTTTCTGATGGAGCACGTGCGTTTTGGAAGATAAACAAAAACTAATAAAAAAATAAAACAATGGTTTTTATTTACAAATATTGATCAACTAGCTGGTCGATGGAGTTTAATCGTATTTAGTTGTTGGGAAATTTTTATAGATGTTCCTGTAAAATTTAAATTTTCTTAAAATATATACCAAAAACAAAATCAAACTTTATTTTTGGGCCAAATAAAATTAACCAATTAAATTAGTAAAAATTTGGAAATAAATTTAAAACTTTACTTTTCTAACTTTTTGTAATAAATGATGCTTTGATTAAAAGGGAGTCCTTGTTTTAGTTTAACTAAAGTCCATAATCATGACCAACTTGAAAAAAAGTTAAGTCAGTGCACAGAATAAAAATATAAAAGTTTTCCTAACCATACCTATGATTGGTATATTTTACTTCAGCTTGCTAAATAATTTGTTGAAACTGTTAAAAATTACATCTGGTGCGAGAAGTGGTAAATTTGTACATGAAGCACGGTCTGCAAATCAGGTTAGGGTGACAGGATTTGTGAGGGTGGGTCCTGGTCGAGTCCGCGTAGACAGTGGCGTGGGTGACCTCTGAGTTGTGGTTGCTGATGGTGCTAGTCTTTGAGGTAGGGAGGTGTGGAGCGCCTGGCATGTCCCTGCGGCATACTTCGGGTCGTCGTATGCGGCAAGAATCGGTTGGCGGTGTGCCGCCGTAGCGCCTGACAGCTGCGACGCTACGCGACGATTCGGTCGCGCTCATGGTCGGCCTAGGTGTGTGCGTGTGTCGCCTACTGCATGCAGGTGGGCTGGTCGCTGATAGATTGATCGAGAATCGACGTCGCGTGTTTTTCGATGGGATCGGAGACGTGGGGCCAGGGGGTACGGGTTTTGTATGATTATGTCATGCGTCTGGATTGGGGGTATCCTGGCATGGCTCGTTGACGTGGTTGTCTCCGATACGGCGATCGACGCTGGATGGGTGTGTCCGATGTTACTGTGGGGCATGTGGGATTCTAGGTGTGTCAAGGCAGTTGGTGTCGAGCGAGGTGTAGTGACAGAT
This sequence comes from Trachelipus rathkii, assembly GCA_015478945.1. Lineage (NCBI taxonomy): Eukaryota > Metazoa > Arthropoda > Malacostraca > Isopoda > Trachelipodidae > Trachelipus > Trachelipus rathkii. The sequence goes on from JABUQX010010577.1 coordinate 15,825, forward strand.
GCGCGCACTGCGTGGTCGCCGTGAAGAGGCAGCGGTAGCGATTTGGCGGTCGAGGTTCGGTTTCCACGTGATGTGAGGAGTGAGTGCGAAGCGATTCGAGTTTGAAGTGGGGTTGTCTATGGTGCGGAGCGTTGGGGGCATTGATATGTTGCTTGTGCTGGAGTTCCCGCCGCCTGGAGACGCGTATGTCTTCTATAGGGAGGCGCGGTCTGTATGCGGGGGATGAGTTGAGAGAAACGTCTGTGATGGATAGTGAGAGGCATAACTAGTAGAAGACGGGTTCGAGTGGGATGTAGAGTTTGAGGTGTTAGATGGTGAATAAGGTGTTTATTGCGATGAAGTGGTTCGTTGATCAATGCGGAGTTCGGATGGATGGCGCGATGTGGTGGCTTTGTGGGTGCTTACTGTTGTGTCCTGCTTGTAGGGATGTCTGGTGTCTTGGTAGGCGTGCCGTGGCGTCTGAGTGCGCGGGTGTGGTATGAGCGTAATGGAGGTGTTAGGGACTGGTTATAAGAGTTCTGTTCTTGATAGCGGAGTGCTGTGATGCGGATGTTTGATTATGTCGCCCGTTTGGTCGGGTGGGGGCGGTGGGGTTGGCTTGGGTTTGGCGTTGAGTGTTTGGCTACTGTGCTGATGTGTATTTGTCTTTTGGGGTGGATTGCGTGTTTGTTGCGCCGTCGGTATCTGATTCCTAGTCAGCTTGGCACTAGATATGTAGTACAGTTTTCTGAGCGAGGTGTGATTCGAGCTGTAGGAGTGGTGTGGTGGACGTTTTGGTCAGTAATCCGTTCGATCGGATGTGGTCCGAATTCCCCTGTGCGGTTGTCTTATCTTCTAATTTCATTGTTTACTATATCATTCAGCCAGATGCCAAAACTTAAACTGACTACCAAGTTACCGTAAGTCTATTGCTTCGAATAAACTTATACAGAAGTTTAAAAGGTAAGGTTTTTTTATTTTTTTGGCGTTAAAAAAGTCCAATTTCGTATTTTTTCGATAACTTTTTCATTATTCATGCCCTTGTTTCCTTTTTATGACTAAAATCAAATTAAATATTAAATTTTTCTGTTATAAACTTGGTGGCCTGTAGGGGGAATAATGTTTGCCAAGGTAATTTGTTGGTTTCTGTTGTTTGAAGTGCTATTTAAAGTAACGTATGAAAATTTCAGGCATTCTGGAACAATAAAGGTGTAATCATATGGTTCATTTAAGAGTTTATACTTGTTACCAATCTACATAGAATCTAGATCTAGTTCGACTTGACCTATAGGTTTAGCAGATATAAATGAAAAATTGTAATTTTATTATCAGACTTGGCGTAGACTCTGATCCACGGATCTATAACTAGATAGCGTAATTTTTGCCAAAATTCTAATTTCTTAAATATCTGAAATTTGAAATGAATCTAATTGGACTGAACACTCTTTAAAATTCAATTAGGTAATTCGAGGTTTATCAGTATTTTTGAACCAAATTAATAAGATTTAATCGACAAACGATGTTTATCTGTTTGATCGTAAAGTTAGCCTAGGGTGCTCACTTAATGTTTAGTTTTAAGCGAAGCGCTGACTTGGTGTTATTATACTATCTCTTGTGCCTAAGTATAGAAAGGCTAAGATAATATAAATCATAGCTACTCTACCAGAGTTTTGGCGATATAACGAGGTATGGCCTGATTTAAAGTAATGTAGTTTAGTTTTTGTGTTTAGAATCCTTAGGCTATTAGTCTGAGCCTAAAGGAATCGTTAGCCCCTGAACCTATAAACCTGGCCTAGTCTATAGAGTCCTAGCCGCAGCCTATAAGGCCCCTTAGCCTATGCCTTCGATGTTCTCTAGCCTGTAAGAGTGGGCCTACTGTCCCTGTTGTAATTGGTATTGTGAATAAGGCTTTGTACGAGAAGTAATATGTTGTTTCTGTTAAATTTCGTGTGCAATTATTAAATATGTGGTAAGGATGTTAAAGATTTTGGTTTGATATGATTTAAGAATTTGAGTGGTCGAACTACATTTGACTGGGGATTAGATAAAGAATTTCTACTGAGAAGCCCTCAAGTTCAACTTTTTGGTAGTTGTCAACTTGTTAAACGTCGAGGCATTAAAAGGGGCTCTACCACTAAATCTATTAAATTAATTCCTCAAATTAAAGATTTATCATTAGAAGATAAGACTAATGAATCCTTACATTAATAAAGAATTTAAAAAGTAAATTAAAAACTTTAAATGATAATATTAGTATAAGTTTTGTAGAGTGTCCTGATATAATGATGAAAGATTAGAAGCTCTTGAGGATAAAAATGCTTACTACTTTACTATATTAATAGAAGTAATTCAGGCAGTTGGGTCAGGTGTCCAAAATAATGCTCAGTTCAAATCCCTTTATGCAGTATTTCAAGAGTGTAAAGGTTCCAGAACTGAAAATTACTCCCTTTGATGTTTTTGCATCACAATTTTAAAATTTTTGATAATTTTCTTTTAGAAATATTTATGTATAACCTAATTTTAGCAATATTCAAAATTTGCGTATCTTAGACAATCCTTAAAAGGTAATCCTTTTAATTCAAATTAATTGCATTCAGGAGTCCGAGACCTCTTATGATGAGGCTTGGGAACAACTCGAGGAATGTTATGCTTCACCTGGGCAGATTAAATTTTCTTTGATTAAAAATCTTTTAAGTACTCCCAAAGCTAATAAGTGTTATAAATCTTTACATGTAAAAGCTGTGTATATTTGCGAGATGAAAAAGATGTTGGTAAGGGTTCGCACGAAAAAACTGGCCTCTCCTTCTCTAAACTCCATTTACACTTTAAATAAGCATTGGATTAATTTAAGATACGTTGGTCTTGTGGGTACCACATTTTGAAGAGTTTAAAAAGGCAGTCGCAGAAGCAACAAGAACTCTTGGTGACCAAGAAAGTAATAGCTATCAATTCTGTAGTTAGTTCTGTTAAGTGCATTAATTCAGGATGAAGTCGATGTTGAACGTAAAAAAAGAGTAATTGATACTAAGTCTAATGAATTTCCCCCACTGATCTCATATAGTGTGATAATGTCTGTCGTTAATGGTATGTTTATCTATGAAGAACGTAAACCCTACAACAGTTCAGTTGTGATAGCAATATAGCTGATCTAGAGTGGTAAGTTTTATGCAACAAAAAGGGCATTAGTATTTTCAAGGGTAGTATCTTATCCTGATTATATAGAGGCTATAATTTGAGAGAAACAAAGAATTAGGTCATTGTAAGAAGTGTACTTCTAAATTCCATAAAGAAAAATCGTAAGTACGCCTTAGAATAGATCCTTGTAAATTGTTGTAAAGAGCAGATATCATCTTTTCTTTTGTGTTAAACTCTGAGATAAGTAAAATTTAATCTTACAAAAGAATAAAAAAAAGCATAAAAATGAAGAACAAGTAATAAAAAGTATGACATAAATTTTTAAAGTAAAACTAGTCCTTAGGGTGCCATTTAAGTGAAGTAGGTGGAAAATCAATTCTTCCCTCTCTAATGTTGCCTGTAATGAATAATTTAGGAGAGTTTGTTAATTTTAGGTGCATGGTTGATAGTTGCTCTCAAGATAACTTTATAACCACTGGTGCTCTGAAAGCATTAGGTATATCCACTTACGAAATTTTAGCAATATAATTTACTAATTAGTAAGTTTTATTTCTCAAAGTAAATAACTGCATTTGAACTGTGCTAATTTCATATTGAAAATTTCCCAAATCAAATAAATGCAATGGTTTGTTGTTGATTCAATTGCTTGAACTTTTCAAAATTTCTTTCCTTTTGAATTTAATAAACTTCTTTCCAATGTCAAATATAATTTGTTAATGAACTTCCCCCTCCCCCTAAAATTATTACTGTTAATAACTTTCCACAAATCTAATAGGTGACATTCATTATTACATTACCTACTCCTCCACTATCAATATAAAATTTGGTAATGCCAATGGCATAGAACCGCCAAATTTGGAGTAATATATACATGGGATGCGTGCATCTGAGCTACCTAAAAACTAATAATTTAGAATTTTAAGTGTACCTAATATTGCATTAGTTACGTGTGCTTCTTAGGGTGTGTAAACATGTGTTAGTTCAGTGTATGAGAAAGTTGCTCGAAGTTTAGTAATGCCTTATGAAAATGTGGAGGTGTCTTACAATGACCAAGAAATACTGCTACTAAAGAACAATGATGTATTGCGTCATTTTTAGAGACTGCGTAAAAAATAAAAGAGGAAGGAGAGTATTAGTGGAAATTCCTTGAAGTCGTTTATGATAAGTAATTTAACCCCAAATTTTGAGTATTTTTATGGTCGGTTAAGAACTTTAATTTCAAAGCTTAAAAATAATAAATTACTTAAAAAATATGATGAAATCTTTGATTAACAAATAAATGATGGTATTCTCTATCAAGTGCCCTTAAATGAAAATAATATAAGTAGTGATTATTTTTTACCTCACTTTGCGGTTTTAAGATCTAATGTGGAAACTACTAAAATTAGAATTGTAGTTGACCCCACTGGTAAAAAATTTGACAAAGGAAAGGTTAAAGCAGAAAGACAGAAACGAAACAAATTACCCAAGGCAGTTTTGCAAGCTCTGAAGCACAAGCGTTCAGAAATACGAGGGGATACTATTAGAATAGCTTTCTTAATGTTAAACTCTTCAGAAACAACAGAAATAATCTCTTTAGAAGAAATTGCAATTAAAGATAAATGATGAGCTGGAGGGGAAGGGGGAGGAGGAGAAATAGCGCCGGAATCATTTAAAATAAATTAGGGGCATTTACTTCAGGAGGCTATTCATACTCTTTTGGAATCTAAAGGCACAGAAAAGGGTAAATATTTTGCACAAAGGTTTTATATGGATAATTTGGTATTACCTTCTGTTAATTTAAATGAAATTAAAGATAATTTTGATTCAGCTATTGAATATATGGAACCTTATGGGTTTCATCTGTATCAGTGGGCTTCTAGCTGTCTTGAAGCTGAATTAATGTTTAATAAACTAGGGATAGGATCATCTGAAAATCCTTTGAGTACTAAATTATTAGGTTATTCATGGGACAGAAAAAATAATGATTTACTTTCATTAAAGAATTTTGAACCAAATAAAAATGCCAAAACTAGGAGAGAAATATTAAGCTCTGTACAAAGTTTATATAACCCTCTTGGTTTTGTAGCCCAAGTAGCTTTTAAACTTATATTATTTATGCAAAAATTGGTGTCTCTCAAGATCTTGATTGGGATGAAATTGTTTCACCGTAACCTATTTAAAAGAGTGGCATTTACTATTGGTAAAGATCTTTTTAGGTTATCTAAATAACATTTCACCAGAATGGCTTTTCCTTGAACTTTTAAAAGAGTTTGAGTGACTAATAAAGCTTCAAGTTTTTTGTGATGCAGCCATATTGGGTATGGTTAAGTAGGTGTTACTAGTGGTAAAAAACAAAGTGGTCTAGGTTAATTCTATGCAAAATTAGAATAGAACCTCTAATCAAAAGAATATTCATCTGTCAATAGAACTTTTGGCCATTTTGTCTAGGTATTAATCTAATTAAATATTTAATTGAAACTTAATGAGCCATGATAAGTTTTTGATACCAGTTATTTGGACGGATTCTCTGGTAGCTGCTAATTGGATAGGTCAAAAAATCTCTAAAAATGCAATCTATGTTTTTAATAAAGAAATAGGTATTAGGCAAATTCCAGAAGGAGGAGTGCAGCATTTTTCCATGTAAGTGTGAGGTACGTCATGTGCGGTGTGAGATAAGAACCCTGCTGATGTTACTGGTCACTAGGGAATCTATTCTGAGTAAAGGTTTTTAAAATTTAAAACATTTAGTTTAAATGGTCTAAGTTTATTACAGTTGAAGATCTATAGTCCGATTTATTGGATTATAAGTTATGCAAAAATCAAACTGTTATTATGGCAGTAACATCTAACTGCAGGTAATTATGCAACCTTGAACCCTTCTTTAATGTGGAGAGGTTTTAAGAAGAATAGAAACTATTAAGAATTGCAGGTTTATGTTTTAAGGATTTATAAATAATCTAAATATTTAGGACTCGAAATTGTAATCCAAAACCCATTATAACCCTTCACAGATGAATAGATACTTTGCTTAATTCCCAGATAGTTTTAATAAAGTAGCTCAATTATTGGATTAAGTAATATTCAGGTAAAGTTTTTCCCTAATGAATTAAATTTCCTGCAAAAGATCAAAGAAGGTAGCCCTGTTAATGATCTCCCAGATCTCCAAAAGGATTTAAAACTTTTTTTGGATAAACAAGGTATAATAAGAACTATGGGCAGATACAGATATGGAGGTACAATTCCATATTCGCAAGGTATCCTGTGCTTCTTCCTAAGGACAGTCATTTTACTAAAATAATAGCATTTGAATGTCACCAAAAGTCTAATCATGCTGGTCTATCAGCAACTTTCAATATGTTAAGGCAGGAATTTTGGATATCCCAAATAAGACAACTTGTTAGAAAGATGTTAAAAAATTGTGTAATCTGTAAAAAATATCATTGTAAGGCCTATGATATTCCCTCAGTAGGTTCTTTAATTAAAGAAAAATTTGAGTATAAAAATCCCTTTGAAACCACAGCAGTAGATTATGCTGGTCCTATTATGGTTAAAACAAACTCAAATGAAAAATCAAAGGTTTATCTGTTACTTTTTACATGTTGTAACACACGTTTCACAAGTATCCATGTTTGTCATGACTTAACTACAAATACTTTTCTAAAAGAGCTTTACCATTTATCACTAACATATTCTCAGCCAAAAAAACTTATATCTGATAATCAATCAACCTTTAAAAAAAGCTAGTAAATACTTAACCCATTGGTTTTGAAACTGATAAGGCAAAGGAGTATTTTGGTGAGAATGGTATTGCTTGGCAGTTCACTGGTAGTTACTCCCCAAGAACTTTGGGAGGGGTTGAGCGTATAGTGTGGGCTTGGTAAAAAGGCTCTCTATACTTCTTTGAAAGGTAAATTAATTTTAGAATCTAATATCACCACCTTAGTAAAAGAAATTATGCATACTATAAATTCAAGGCCTCTTACTTATGTTAGCTCTAATGAAGATCCCTCCTATGAAGTAATAACTCCTTTCAAATTAGTATTTGTACAGGATATAATTAAATATAATTTTTTAACTATGCCTGACAATGAAATTTCATCCACTGATATGGGGGAAAAGTTAGATCCCACCTTTGAGGGTAATGAAAAGAAATTAATTATTAAAAATTTTAAGACATTAACCAGTCAGGCAGAATTAATAAAGAAAAAATGGAGAGAAGAGTATCTTTTAGGCTTAAGAGAACTTGAGAAAAAACAACATAAACTCATAGGTTCAAATAAAGTACCTAAAATTGGTGATCTTTGTCTCTTAAATGAGGCAGCTAAAACTCCAAAGTTCTTTTGGAAAATGGCTAGGATAGTGAATTTGCATCCTGATGATGAGGGTATTATTAGGCATGTTACAGTGCAAACTGGTTCTGGAAGCCAATCAAAGAGACATGTTTATAATCTATATCCTCTAGAAATTCCTCATAATGACGACATTCCTGACAAAGACCCTTTACCTAACCAGACAAATGTAATGTATCTCGCTGAAAACTGATTCTAGACTCCAAAAAGGTTATCTGCCTAAAACAAGATGAGTCAATTAAAAAAGGCTCTTAAGGCAGATCTTATAGATTTAAGTATGGTAGGGTTAATTTGCTGGAGAAGAGTAAAAAAAAAAAAGGTTAGCTCCAGCTGAATAGTATAGAGAAATAAAAAAAAAAAAAAATATAAAAAAAAAAAAAAAAAAAAAAAAAAAAAAAAAAAAAAAAAAAAAACTAAAAAACAAAAAAAAAATTTTTTTTTTTTTTCTTTATCTCTGGGAATGATTAAAATTTTATAAATGCTTCCTAAAATTTAATTTTTTAATAGTGAAGAATTCACAGTTTTTTGGCCAAATAAATTAACCAATGAAATTTACAAATTTGAAATATAAACTTTCTTTTCTAACTTTTCTAAAAAATGATGCTTTGATTAAAAGGGAGTCTTGTTTTAGTTTAACCTGCATAATTAGGAAAAGAAATTAAAAAAGTTTTAATGTCAGTGACAGAATAAACATCTAAAATGGCTATCCTGCTACTGAAGTTCATGAGAAGAAAGTTGTTGCTCATCCTTTTTGGATGCGCGTTTGTTGGAAACTGTGTAAAAATTACATCTCGTGTAGTAAGTGGTAAACTGTAACAGTGAATGGAACGGTACTGCATGTTTAGGAGCTAACTTCATTTGTTTACTATAATGTCAAAGCAACAAAAACTTAAACCGACTCCGACTTTACCAACGCATCAGCGTGGTCGACATACTTATACAGAGAAGTGTTAAAATTAAGGTTTTTTTTTTGTTTAAGCATTTTTAGATATTAATTTCATCAGGATTATTCATCCCCTTTTTATGAATCAAAATCAAATTAAATATTAAAATTTTTGTTAATTAGGAAGAAATTAGATTTAAAGCTAATTTCATGAATGAACATTCATCAAATCAACGCCTCCATCTTGTTCTTGTTTTTTTACATTTGTTCGTTAGCATTTTCCTTAAATTCGATAAGCACGGGATAGCAAGCTTACAGAATTTAGGAAATTCCTTACGTTTGGTGAGCATTTTCCTAAATTTGTGCTAAATTTGACAAAATGGATCGCAACTTTAGCATTTTCCTAAATTTCGTTAGCAAAAGTGCAAAATCGAAAACGCCTTAAGTTAAAATTAATGAAAATTGTTTTCTATACGGGTCTTACCTTTTTCTTATTTTTTTTTCAAAGAAATTTTTGCTATTTGTTAAATTCTCGTCAGTAACTCTGCCTGTTTTTTTGTAGCTTACTTTAAATTTAATAGGTAAATTGATTAATAGAGGGTAAAGAGAATAGAAAGATTGATAGTAATGAAGAGAAATTTACCTCCTTACCCATATTCACATTTTGATTTAAACTTAACTTTTTGATTTTAAACACATGAACAGGTTGGACTCGATTTTGAAAGTTACAAGCTTGAAAAATTTTATTGGTGATATTTGGACAATTAAAGCCAAAATTAGTGAAGTAAAAAATTCACTAAAACATTGGGTTACAATTTAAATCTAAATATTAAATAAATGAATAAAACAGAAAAAATATATGTGGAAGCATATAAGAGTTTTTATAAACTACTACTGTGGCTACGGTCGAAATTTGAAGTGGCTAGCGTTAACAACAATCTATCGTTAATAATAATAATAATAATAATAATAATAATAATAATAATAATAATAATAATAATAATAATAATAATAATAATAATAATAATAATAATAATAATAATAATAATAATAATAATAATAAATACATAATAGTTTCCTAAAATATCAAGTTATTGCAGTAATTTGTAATACTACAGTAGCACAGAGGAAATTTAAGTGGTATCATATATCATATGCCAATGTCATAGCTGATGAGAAGAACGAAAAAAGAAGTAGCACCATGAATGACATGAATTTAAAAAAAATGTCTGGTCATTTGTAACCGAGTTTGAAATAACATATAGGTATCCCTTGATTAACTTGGTTGGTTTAACGCGGTTAAAATAACTGTGACTTCTCTTAGTGAACGCAGAAAAGTTTTGATTAACTCTGTAAGGTAGAGTGAACTAGAGGGCCGAAAATATTCGGAAAGTGGTTGTAAAAGGATACATATAAGTGGCCTCCCAGAACACGTGAGAGGGATTTAATCTCTCCCTTCCCAACCCGATTATGGTAACTTCAAGAATATCTATTACCTATTAATTTTAAACAAGCCAAAAAACGTTCCCGGTTTGTGTCAATTTGTTGAATGATTATTATTATTATTATTATTATTATTATTATCCAATCGACAATGCGAGGGCGTTAGCCCTCGCTCATAGCCACCTTCGAACCAATGCACATGCCAATGCCCATGCCCATGCCAATCCCATGCCATGCCATGCCCATGCCCTTGAGCCCATCCCATGCCCATCGCGCCATGCCCATGCCCATGCCATCGCCAAATACCATGGCCGCACTGTACCCATGCCCATTGCCATGCCCATGCCCTTGCCATTGGCCCATGGCCCATGCCCATGGCCATGCGCATGACTCATGCCATGCAAAGCCCATTGCCCATTCTTGCCATGACCACGCGTGGCGCGCGTAGCGTGGCGGAGTGAGCCCAGCCACCATGCACGCGAGCCCGTGCTCAATGGACATGCTTGCTCCGTTAGGAGCAAGAGATGCGTAGCATCGTGGCTTGTTTATAATAAATAACGAAATGTATAAAAAAAATGAATAAACAGAATAAATAAATAAATAAATTGTACTATTACTGTTATTTACACTGATGTTTTTGAGTTTTATGGGACTTATATAAACAAAAGGGAGCAACGTTCTGCTGTCTATGTGTGTTTTTCAATTCATCAGTATTATAAAATTTCCGACAAGAGTTCTATGCAAAATCTTAAATTGAATCTATTTTTTCTCACTATCAGTCTCAAAATGGCTATTATTCAGCAAATGAGTATCTGACTATCTGTATATTACTATGAGGGAATAGAAAGTCAACAAATAAAGGTTTGTATTTATTTTTGTATAAGTTGACGTAGTTTTAGAAGTTGGTAATTTTCTATTCGTAGTCGTGAAGAAAGATCCCGATTATTGGTAAAAGATGTACGTCTCAGATAAAGGTAAGAATCAGAATCAAGTCCATTGTCCAATCAAAACAGAATGAACTATAGTCCCGTACCAAAACAAAATAATAAATAAATAAATATATAGAATATATAAATAATTCATATCATACTGTACTCTGATTGATGTTACTAATTTAATATTTTCTTACCCAACGAATAATATAATCTGGAACTTCGTTGGATGCTCCGGTGATATACTGGACGATAATGTAACTCACTGATATTCCCTCACTGTTCACGCATCAAAATGAAATATAATAAGACATTATTGTACTTGGCATTCTAATCGTTTTTTCGAGCATCAAAATTTATAATAGAGGAACTGTCAAAGCAGTTCAGTTGCAACGCGTCTTTAAATCTCTCACATTTTGAAATTTAACTCAGTCACGTTCATGACAAAGTCATTCATGTGACTCAAATTTCGCGGCCTCCACCGCGAGCAAATGTTTCGGAGCATATTGTAGACAATATTCAGAGTTCATTATTTCCCAGGTAGCGTCGATGGTACGGATGTCACTTGCTCCAACTGAAAACTCTAACTTTAATTTTTTCTGCCGTTTCAGGTTTAGGTGAAGACCTTGGTTTCAACAGAGTTGATGCAGAAAATGATAGAAAATTATTGGGTTCAAATTCTTGAGACTTGAGTGATAATAATTTCTTGAAATCGATCAACTACAAGCATTTAAAGAAAATGAACAAATGGATTGTGAAGATGATGTTCCAGAGGAGATAACACTCAAAAAACTCGATAAGAATTTCGTAATTTAGAATCAATTCAGCAACAAATAATGGATATGAATGTAAATATATTAATCGAAGCATGCTTGTTTCCGTGGTATAGGGAGTCAGATTGCGTCCTATCTACGAAATTAAGCAGAGAATAAAAAGATGAATCTATTCAAACGACCCTTGATAGATTATGTTATAGAATTTGTGATAATGATTTTATATTTATATTTATATAATGTTATTAATATTATTTTATAGGAAGCCCAGGTTAGCATAAACTGGATTTCACCATTTTCAATACCTTTAAGTGTAAAGAACCGTTGCCCAAATTTTTATTACCAGATTGAGTCTTAGAAATCCACTCTAGTTGCCTCACTCCCAGTAGGCTCACTCTGCATCCTCCGTGGGCCTCCAACTCTGACCAAGCTTCATTATCATTTTATATTTAGTAATTTATCATTTTTTATTCTTTAAATTTAAATATTTTCGTATATATTTCAAATCCCAATTTCTTAGCATTATTTATTGTTTTCATAGGAATTTGGGGTTCAAATTCAATTTCAAGTATCAGTCATCATTTCTATTTTCAATACTGACTGTCAGTCATTCATATTTGTTGCTGAATTACATGTTGTTGGATAAGGCGTCTTTCTTTCAACCCACTACTTCGTTTGGTGATCCCGAAGCGACAAAACCTACCTGAAGTAGGCTCACGAATCTCAACCATTCCGGCAACAACTGCAGGCCTACTGGAACCTCATTTTCTACAAGCAATAAGGACAGAACTACCACGAGCGTTGTTTTGTTACCCCACTAATTTTCATTATTATTAATATATATTATTATTATTATTATTATTTTTTATTATTATTATTATTATTATTATTATTATTATTATTATTATTATTATTATTATTATTATTATTATTATTATTATTATTATTATTATTATTATTATTATTATTATTATTATTATTATTACAACCCATTTTTCTTTTGATAATATTTATTTACTTACAATTATTTTGTCATTATTAATTAATTATTTTAACATTTTCGATATATTGAACAATAACTAATTACTTTTGCATTCACAATATATATATATATATATATATATATAATATATATAATATATATATATAATTATATACACATAATATATATATATATTATATATATATATATATATATATATATATATATATGATATATATAACTGTAATATAAATATAAATTTAATAAAAAAATGTAGAGATTTAATATATAAATAATATACCATTATATATATATATATATATATATATATTATATATATATATATATATATATATATATATATAATATATATATATATATATATATATATATATATAATATATGTATATATATTATATATATAATATATAATATATATTAATATAAATATAATATATATATATATATATATTATATATATATTATATATATATATATATATAATATATAATAATATATATTGCAATATATTTCCACTCTTTTTTTTTTTCTCTAATTCTTGCCTCCCTGCTCGGCTGACCCTCGCCTTACTGCAATGCCTGGAGATGAAGAATCGAACCCTGCTCCCAGGTTGGGAAGACGGATTCGAACCTTGCCACTTTCCGTACCGCGCCGCTTTCCCCAGTTCTACCACAGGATCCGGACGTCTGGTTTTCAGCAGGCGGAGGCCAATTTTCGCTCAAAGCGAAACCGAGCTCAACAAGTACAATGCTCGTGTCCCATAGACTGCTCTTCCATCCTTATTTTATGGTTTTACTTAAAATTCAGGACCTCATTCGCCACACTCTCTTCCTCTTCCGCACAGCGCTTAAACTTAAGGGAGCTAAAGTTTGAAGCAGCTCCTGAGAAACAACTAAACTAAGGAGACCGTAACACCTTAGGAACTGCTGTAGAGATGCTGTAATTTTCCTGGAGGTCCAACTCGACTCTACTCGGAAGAAGCCATTCTTCGGCGCCTCTTCTTGAGGAAGCTGCCTCTTTACGCTCAAGATGTGCTGGTGTGTCTTGACCCAGCTCTCGGTCTCTAAGTTGTAGCCGTAAAGGCCAACAAAATGCTGAGACACCATGCACATCAGGTCTCTGCTGTTGACGCGCACACACACACATATTCTCTTGCCACACTTCCCACTCTTTCCACGCTTGCTGCGACTCCCTATTCCCCAACCCCCTCCTCCACCAAGAATTTTTCCACTCCTTGGTGGAGGCACGTGTTTTCGCCCTCGAAAAGGGCCTTGCTGATATTACGGTGGAGGTCAGGCAACTGACCGCTACTGTAAGAGCCAGTACTTCCCGTGCTCGTTTTTCCTCCTACAGGAAGGGCTCCCGCTGGAGATCCCCCTCCTCTAGTAGAAACAGCTTTCCAAATGGATACTGTTTTTATCACCACACTTTTGGTGCACAAACCAAGAAGTGTGCTACTCCCTGTACTTTCCAGGAAAACACGCCGGCCAGTCCTTAGTGGGAGCGACTGAGGACACTGGCTGATCATCTACCACACAACTTCCTTCGCTTCTCAAGCAAGGTGTATGATCAGTCTACCAAGCACTCGTATCTGATCGACACTAGTGCGACCGTCTCCTTCCTACCTAGAGACCCTTTGGTTGATCCTGCCACACCTCTACCAAACTGCAAGCTTCAAGCGGCTAATGGCTCTCCCATAGCCATCTACGGCGAGCGATTATTCTGTTTAGACTCGAGTTCCGATGGGTGTTTATCGCTGCCAAGGTCACTCAGCCGATCATGGGGGCTGACTTTCATTCACAGTTTCAACTGCTTGTTGACCTCAGTAACAAGCGCTTAGTAGATGGGTCTACCTCTCTCACCTCTTCTGGTTCTCTAACTCCTTCTGCACTTGGGAACATTTCAGTGGTTGCGCCTCCAACCTCTTCTTCTCCTACTCTTTTCGCTCTCCTGCAGAAGGAATTTCCGTCTCTCCTTTATCCCTGTTCATCCAC
>JABUQX010010578.1:0-34271 GCA_015478945.1 Trachelipus rathkii
AGGAGATGTAGAGTATGTGTTGAATGTTAAATCAGTGAGGGGTTAGGAATGATATTATCGGATCATTATATGTTGTTCTATGTAAATTAAGTTAGTGGGGGCTTGGAGAGGAAGGTGATAAGGAAGGAAGTGAGAAGAATTAAGAGTGAGAAGTTAAGTGAACAAGGTAATAAGGATAAATATTTAAGAGCGCTTGCAAGTAAATGAGTAATTTGAAACTGAACAAATCTGGAAGCAAATAAAGGAAGCAGTTGTTAGCAGCAATAAGAAGTATGTGGATGTGCTAAAAGTAGAATTAAGAATGTTAACAATGAGTGGTGAATGAACAGGTGATGCAAGCGGTTAAAATTAAAAAAGAAGCGCTGTTGAATGTACTAAAAGCCAATGATGAAGTTTCAAAATAAAGGTGTTTGGAATTATATAAGGAGGAAAAAAGAAATACTAAAAGATACATACGTAGGAGGAAAAAAAAAAGAGGTAAATGAACAGTTTGGAAGGAGGATGAATGGGGACTTACAAGGGAATAGGAAGCTCTTCTGGAAGGAAGCGCGAAAGGTTAAGAATGAAAATAAGGGGAATCTGCTTAGAATAATGAATAGGAGTCGGTGATTGCAACTGATGAAATGGGATGTGAGGGAGAGTGGAGGGAACACTCGAAAATCTGCAACATTAGCAGTAATGAAGAGGAGGTGATAGTGAATGTGAGTGGGTTTGATGGTGCGAGAAGGAATAGGTATTTTGGGGATGAGGTCATTAGTAAGGAGGAGGTAATTGGTAGAATGAGAAAGTTAAAGAATGGTAAATCTACAAGTATAGATGAAATTACTCTTGAAATGATCAAGAACGGAGGTGATAGTGATTGATTGATTTGGAAGTTGTCTAATAAAGCATTTATGGATGTGGGAACTAAGGATTAGAGGAGAGCAGTAATAGTATCCTTATATAAGGGTACTTAGGGGGATAAGGATAACTGTAGGAATTATAGGTGAATTAGTTTATTGAGTGTTGTAGGGAAGATATATGTTGGTATTTTGGTGGAAAGAGTGCGTCGAGTGACTGAAGGACTGATTTTGAAGAACTAGGTGCGTTTAGGAGTGGTAGAGGATGTGTGAATCAAATCTTTACATTGAAACAAATGATTGAGAAAATAAGAGAGAAGATGAATAAATTGTATTTAGGTTTTATGGATTTGCAACAGGCGTATGATAGGATTAATTGGGGCTCTTTGGCAGATGTTAGTGATATATAATGTTGGTGGTAGGCTTTTGAATGGAATCAAAAGTATGCATGACGATAGTGAAGCGTGTGTAAGAATAAATTGAGTCGAAAGTGATCGGTTTAATATTAATAGCGGAGTGAGGCAGGGATTTGTTATGTCTCGTTGGTTATTCAATTTGTATATGGATGAGGTTATGAAAGAAATTGAGGTAGGTGGTGGGGATGGTGTTAGGAATTATCTTGAATGGATGGAAGAGAGGGAGGATGTACCACCTATTATATGCAGATGATTTGGTTTTGTGTGGCGAATCTGAAGAGAGTTTGAGAGGATTGGTAGAGAGATTTGGCAGGGTGTAAAAGGAGGGGTTTGAAAGTAAATGTAGATAAGAGTAAGGTTATGGTTGTGAGTGAGGAACGACCGCGGTGTGAAGTTATGTTAGATGGTAAGCAGCTGGAACAAGTGTCTGAGTTTAAATATTTAACATATATGTTGGATGAAAAGGGAACGGATGATGCAGAGTGTAGTAGGAAAGTTGAATGGCAGGAAGGTGGCTGGAGCAATTAAATCGTTGGTGGATGTAAAGAGACTAAGTCTTGAGTGTGCTAGGGTTTTACCTAGGGTTGGGAAAAAAAACGTTTTTTTCAAATCGTGTTTTTTTCATGTTTTTTTTCGTTTTTTTCAGTTTTTTTCGTTTTTTTCATTAAATGTATTTTTAAAAATATAAAGAGGCTAATATGATATTTCACTTGAATATTTTCATTTTTCAAATATAAGGATACTTGAAATTAAGCAAATATTCCAATATGATTTATAAAATAGCAGAACTATCTTTCTCTTATATTTTATCAATTGTTTTCGTTGCAATTTACAGTAGGTTGTAGCCTGCAGACTGCAGTTTGTAGGCTTCTACTTTCTAATTTAACTATGTAATTTACATTTGTATCATATAATCATTAAAATAATTTTCTTTAAATATTAATGTAGAAGGAGTCTGAATGACAAAACTCAAGTGACTTTAAGGGAGGCAAAATGAAATAATAAAAATATTGGAATTAAAATTATAACAAGATTGTAAATGAAGGAGATATGAATGACTAAATTAAATATGTTTCTTTTTGAAATCTCAACTTGATTCTCACTAATCACTAGTCCACTCTCCCCAGACCACACACTATTGAGCACTGACTACTGTGCTGTGACTACCGTCAAGCTCATTATCACTGGGCTTATCAGCGTGAACAGCTACATTTAATTTTGATAAGTCTGATATCTCAGTCATATGAAGGTATCGGGTGAGAATGACAGTGGTGAAGGAGCAGGGGCAGTAACACAGGACTCTGCTTGTTGCCTAGTGGCAAATTTCCAGAATTTCCTAGTTCTAGATTATGAGTAATAAATACTAGTTTTGGTAACTTGAAACACAACAAAAGTTACAGGATTACAAGGAAATTTTAAACCTTTATTTCCTTAAAAGAAGTCACACGACTTTTTTGTACAGGGCATTTCTAAATTGATTAAATAATTAAAATAAAAATGTTTCTGAAAGCTGAAACAGAGTAAGAATAATGAAGCCACAAACAAAATATTAAGAATATCAAAATAAAGAATATAAAATAAAAATATGGAAAACCCATAAAAATTTTGAACACAAACTCAAGGGCTTCCACCTTGTTGGAAATTGGTCAAAAATGTCCAAATTATTATATTTTGTCAAAATTTATAATATAATATTCAAACATGTAAATCTAATAACTTATTGAAAAAAACTAAAAAACAATTTTTATTTGCTTTTTCAGGTCAGGTTTTTTTCTATGAAAATCGCTTTCTTTTTCTGAAAAAAACGAGCTTGTTTTTTTCCTTTAACATCCTATTCCATCTCAAGAGGTATGCTGTTACCTGTATTAATGTATAGTAGTGATACTTTGGTCTGGAATAAGAGGCTATAGATCTAAAGTGGCCAATGTGTTCAGATGAATAATCTTAGTGGCGTTAGGTGTGAGAATGAGGAATGAACGTATTAGAGAGTTGCTTGGTGTGAGAAGAATGGGGTAAATGAGAAAATAAATATAGTACACTGAGATGGAGTTTAATGCGTGGAAAGGATGAATGACAGTCAGTTGGTTAAGCGAATGTATTGTGGTGTGTACTGAGAATCGACTGCTGGGAGACCGGAAGAAAAAGTGGATTGGTCAGTAAAGGAATGCCTGAGGAGAGAAATGAGTTTGGTAGAGGCGAGAAGGTGCATAATAGGAGTGAAAGGCGGGTTTTGTGAGAGGGTATAGTTGTGGCCCACCCGGCCAAAGGATGAACCTACATTGACGAGATGAAATAGTGAGGGTCTGATGCCTCCGTAAAGCTCTACAGGATTTTCTGATTGTGACCCAGTTCTCACTAGAAAGTATAAAGGGGCGGTATTACTGGCTTTCTTTCGACTTGCGTTATATTCTCCTTTATTACTTTTCTGTTTCCGATATGATACTTAATTCCTATCCCAGTCTTGGGGAGAGAATGTGGGTGATATATATATATAGTATATATATATATGAGAGTATATATATATGATATATATGTTATATATAAAGAGTTATATATATATATATATAATATATATACATAGATATATATATATATATATATATATGTAGCACGAGGTAGACAGATCTAATAATAATCAATAAACCTTAGAATTAGATCACCATAATTGGTACAATAATAATATAAAGATAGAAGTATTAAATAGATTTTTATTGTTATTCTTTATTAAATTAATTTTTTCATAGTTGTTTTCACACAGAATAATAGATAATTTTTATTCGTATAAAAATGTTGAGGTGGGCGCCACTTTTAAATATATTTTCTTGAATACTTAAACCCTATATTATATACATTTATTTTTAAATTAGTTTGCAAGGCAAAAGAGAATGCCATGTTCTACTCGATCTTCTCACCGTTCTTTATAATTTTTATCTTTTTATTCACTGGCGAATCAACTTAGCGTGTATCAAATGACACTTAAAAGATCTTATTATACGAACATTAATAATAAATCTAACACCTTTAATTTTATTACAAAATAATATATTATTTTTAGCGTGCCAGGGACAAAACCCCAGCTGCTGCCTCTGTACCATGTTGTTAATGAACCAATCCCTTCCTCTGCTGTTTTGCCGATATTGCTTTATCAGGAAAAAGACTCCTTACACAGTTGACTTAAGATTTTGAACACAACAAAAATAATAAAACAGTTATGTGTGATGTTATAAGATGTAAGTAAATTTTACCGTACATAATTAATACACATAACGATTGGAGCTGTGTTTCTCCTCTCATAATAATACAATACAATAAAGATTATAAAACATTGTTTTATAGTACGGTAGTCCGTACATCATGGTGATTTCAAAGATTCCCCGAGGCGCAATTCCTAAAAATCATTTTTTTAAAAATTCAAGTCGGCAGTTCCTTCCGTAGAATTTATATTTCATTTTTAACTACCCTCTAACTTGTCTAAGGCCTACCCACACGTGATGACGTCAGAGGACAACAAAAGCTCATAGCTCCTCCCCTTATGGTACCACGACAGTTATATTTCGTTATTTCAGCTAAATTTTAAATATGATTTCAAATTAATTCGAAAATCTATTAATTAGACGGCAACATAAAATATTATAAACATAATTTTAATCAGAAGATTAGATCTACAATTGACATAAAAATAAAACTCGGATATAACTACATTATATAAGATTTTTATATTTTTTAATCAGAGGACCCAAATTTCCCTAACTAATTACCATACTTAATAAACATACAATAATTTTTAATGAGATCTCAGCATGACTTTGGTCATAAAGACCTCACAAAATAGCTATTTGAAAATTCTAAATTTTAAAATTTCTAAAAATACCAAGTTACAATTTTCTTCCTCAGAGAAGGAATTTTATTATATGAATAACAACGGTATCTCCTTAAAGTCCGTCTTACAAGCATTTCTTAAAGTTTTATTTACAAGTTCACCCTTCTTTCCCTCCCAATTTTTTTTGGGGGGGATAGGGGATTCCCACCTCCTCACATTGTAAACGTTTATTTAAATATGCACAAGATTCCTATAATTATTATAAGACAAAAAGACGTCTATCTGATTTTCTATTATTCTATAACATCATTCTGCGCCGAATTATAATATATTTTAATTACCTTTTTAATAAAACAAAATAATTAACAGATTAAATTTTCACTTACAAAAACAAAATACCATTTGCGCGGGAGAAGAATTTCTATGGTCTTTCCTGTATTTTCTGAACAACGTTACGAGTGGCTTATGTGCTTTAACAGACAGGCAATTTTTTTTTTAGCTTTAGTTTGTTACCGCATAGAGGCGAATTTAACTTTTGGGTTCTTTCATACCCTTCCCAATTTTATTTAGTCCTCGAACTCATCGAGGCTTTATTTTTATTTTCTTTGTTGTTGTTGTTATTGTTTCTCAGGCTCGCTGGTTCTTGAATTTCACATTTTTAGAGAAAGCGTTTTCTTACTTGCCTTTTGTAGGTCTCAATGGGGGGGGAGTTTTCCCCCGTTTAATAGCAGGACGAAGCTTTTTGGTTTCGGCCTTCTTTGGATTTTTTTTTTTTTTTTTTTTAAGGCACGGTGTTTTCTTTTTTTAATTTTTTTTTTTTTTTTTTTTTTTTATTACGGTTTTCTTGCGACTTTGGCAGCTGTTTATTGACTAGCTGTACTTCACGCTCATTACCGTTTTTAGTATTATCACTATTGACTCTCAAGACTTTGTTTTAATAACTTCACTTGGGTAGTCATTATTATTATTATTATTATTTGACCCTTTTTATCAGACAGGTTGGTATTTTTAAGTCACGATACTGGGTTGTCACCACAATGTAGCACGAGTAGATGAGATCATTAATCAATTAAACCTAGAATTAGATCACTCATACCTCGGGTACAATAATTAATAAGATGGAAGGTGTATTAAATAGATTTTGATGTTATTCTTTTATTAACATTCTTTTCATATTGTTGTTTGCACACAGAATAATAGATAATTTTATTTTGTATAAAAATAAAGAGTGGGCCACAGACCCTTTAAATATATTTTCGTGAATACTTAAATCCCCATATTATATACATTTCATTTTAGAACAGTTTGCAAGGTGGGGCAAATATAATGCCATGTTCCTTACTCGATCTTCATCACCGTTCTTTATAATTTTTATCTTTTTATTCACTGGTGAATCAACTTAGCGTATCAAATGACACTTAAAAGATCTTATTATACGAACATTAATAATAATCTAACACCTTTAATTTTATTACAAAAATAATATAATTTTTAGCGTGCCAGGGACAAAACCCCCAGCGCGCCTCGCGGCACTGATGTCGTTGGCCGAACTAACTCTTCCCTCGTTTTGGCGTCAGATATTGCCGGACAGGGAAAAGACTCTTATTGGCTGACTTAAGATTTTAAATAATACAAACAAAAATAATAAAAACAGTTATGTGTGATGTTATAAGATGTAAGTAAATTTTACCGTACATACTAATACACATAACGATTGGAGCTTTGTCTCCTAAGAGTTCTAGCTTTAGTAATTACAATAAAGATTATAATAGCATTATTTTATAGTACGGTAGTCCGTACATATATATATATATATATATATATATATATATATATATATATATATATATATATATATATATATATATATATATATATATATAGTATATATATATTTTTTTATATATATATATATATATAGCAGTTATATATATATATACATATAAGGGTAAATTGTGATCTTTAAATTACTAATCATTGTGGAAGAAACTGTGGCTGGTTCAGAAAGTTGTTAAGATAAGTTTAAAGGAAATTTTTAGTAGCAAGCTTCTGAATTATGCCAGAAGCTTACCACTAAACAATTATCTTAAAAACTTAACTTAACTTAACTTTTCTGAACTTAGAAATTTTTGAACTTAGAAAATTTTCAGTGATTTGAAAGGTGATTTGAAACTGCTATGTAATAATTTATATATAGTATGCGAAAAACATAACTATTCTTTTGAATGTTTTTTTTAAATTATTGTCAATAATCCATCCTTTACCGATAATTTTATAAATGCCCAGTTTTTTGGGCAGGCATTTATGAAATGGGCAAATGCCTTGACAAATGCCCATTTTATAAATGCCCGCCCACTGGGCATTTGCCCAGCGTACATCACTAATTTGGGCCACATTTGAAAAAGTTTACTTGTAAGTGGATTATAATTTGATGATTAATCATGTATTTTGGGGGTCCCATTGTGTAGCATTGGAACTACCCACCACTTTCACCAGCGTGATTTTTATTTTGGTATTATTGTACAGCTTTACATTCATAGACATGAGAAAGGACCTTAATTTTGGCATTGTTTTTAAAATAACTTTGTTGTTTAAATCATTTTTCTGTTGCTGGTCTTTAGTTTACTTATAATGTTTCAGTAATGAGTTTTATATATTTTGCAAAAATATTTTATCATTCTCAGTAGACTCATAAAGTTGGCCAAAATATTTGACGCAGTATGTTCAGTCAAGCTTTCGTTTTTTGTCAATGTAGCCTTTATATTTTGAAAACTTAAATTTAAAAAAATTCAAAATTCTGCAAACTGTGTTTATACAGCATTTTTCACTGGACACACATAAATGAGAATTATACTTTACAGCTAATCACTTCTACTGACCTAAGAAGGTTAATTAGGTAAGGACATTTAAGGTCTAGATCAGTTCACCTCACTTTCTTGGACATTACCCAAAATATATTTGTGCAGAATGATTACTTTTAGACTTGGGGTAGGGGAAATAAAGTAATTGCTTTTAACATCTTCCACAGCACCGTTTGCAAATATTTTTCTTTGATCTTCTAAATATGAAGAACACAACTTTAAAAAATAAGCACACAAAAAGTTATTAAAATAATGGAAAAATAAACTGCATGAAATTAATGAATTTAATGAATGAAATGATAATATACCAATCTATTAGGGGAACAAAGAATATCATTGAAAACATTTTCACTTCACGTTTTGAAGAAAAATGTCTCATTTTTGATACATCAAAATTAGGGTTATTTGATGACAGAGGAACTTGGGTACTATTTTGAGTTCAACATGTTTTGGCAATGCGGTACTTGCCAAGTCTTAAGGGTTATTTTCTTGGTGTAAACTATCCAATTGTGGAGATAATTTTTTTTTACTTCATGTGCGGTATCGTGCGGCATATCAGCACTTAATAAGGTAACAGAGTACCTATGAAACTAAAAGCAATTTTGCTGTTAAACAAGGCTGCGATAAGTTCTCCCCTAGTGGTTTAAAAGGGGAGGGGGTAAGGCTGGGCTTTCTTTTCAACTTGCGTCATGTTCTTACACTAGTTTTCTGTTTCCCTGTTTCCGGTGCATGTGTTGCATGAACCTTACTCCCAGTCAGCTTATCAAGTTTTGTTATATTTTCAGAATAATATAGAATCTTTGATCCAAATGCTGAAATATTTTCTTCCCAAAATGTAATTGATATTTTAAATAGCTTGATGTCTCAAAAAAGATATATAAAAAATGTTGGATCTAAATTATGAATTTGTTTATATAGGTGAATTTTCTTAAATATAGGTAATTTATATTTGAGACTAGCATTTTCTCTGTTTATATGCTTGACAAAATAATACTGAAGGCAGGAATCTTTCCAGCTGGTGGAAGCTCTGTAGAAATCATAAATGAGATTATTTCATACAATTTATTAAGTACTGCAAGCATTTTGTTTTGTATGGAATAAACTGAGAAGTATATAAAGAATTATGAAAGGAGTTTTATTGTCTTATTTGAAGAGAATGTTTTCAGGATTTTTAATTTACTTTATAGAGAGTTCCATCTGTAATTGTTTTAGGAATCAAATCTTTCCTATCTCAGTGCAAAAACATTATGGTAAATGGTAACCCATATACTGTATATTTATTTAGTTTTATTGAATTTTTATTTTTTTTTAGTTACAAAAATGAAGCAAAATATAAGTTTTTATTAGGTAGTTTGTGGGTTTTGTTTTTATGAAGCCTGGCATGTCACATCTGCCAGCTGCAGCCAAAGATCACTCAAGTAAGTGACTTGAAAGTTTGTAGAGTGGGGAAGAGGCACCTTAGAAGGAGGTACTCTTTTAATGTCAGGTTTGAGGAAGTATCTTAAGCATGTAAGTGATTTGGTGGTATTTGCCATCAAAGTTTATTTGATTATATGTTTGAGTCTTGACCTGATCTTAGTTTAGAAGTGGGATTCAAATCTTCCTGGGAGTTTGGTTTGGGTATTAGATATCTCAAGAGTGTGTGTTTGAAGTAGTTTGCTGGGCTGTTGCCAAGGTAATCGCTTGATTGATTTTGTTTAGTGTGGTGTCTGGAGGAGGGGGAATAGTATTGAAAATGTTTTTTCAAGGGCTGACTGGAAATAAAGGTGTGGATTGTAGGCAGTGCCTTGTGTGATTTTGGAGTATTTCATGGCAGAACAGTTGTTGTGAAAAGTCCAGTGTCTTGACATAGTGACATTTGTGTGTCTAGTACGTCTAGGCATTTTAAATGGAGGAGTTTTGTCTATGCTGCTGTTGAATTGGTGTGGTTTGCAGCTTTCGTAGTTTTCCCAATTTCAGATTGGCTGGGGCAAAGTACCATGCTGGAGACTCATAATTTAGAGTATATACATCTAGTATATACTTGTTGCTGAAATTGTTTTGGGAGAGTATGTAAAATTTTAAATTTGTTTGCAGACCTTTTAAGGTTTACTGAGTGAAATATTGGTGGAGTTTTTATTGAGGGTGGAAGGAGAATTATGGTTTCCTGGTGGAGATAAGTGATTAAAAACCTTAAATTTTCTTTTTTGGGGAAGATGACACACATTGGAAAGATCCTGTTTTATAGCTATTGAATGTAGTTTTTTGTGCATGGATGGGTGTTATGTGATGATAGATTTATCAGAATGTTATTTTTTGTGCCAGGGGTTTGTGGGATGGGTAAATCAGTTGTGAATAATTGAAAAGAAGGTATATGATTGATCCTTAGGGAACTTCTCAAATTGATACTTTATGCTGTGCAACTAGATAAAATGTTGAAAATCCGCTATTTGTAGTTGCTGGAGAAAGCAGTTTAGAACTTTTACATGGTGTGTTTTGGGACAGTATCAAAATCTTTGATTATGGCAAATGAGTATGGTTTTGCGAGATGATGTGTTGAAGCCTTTGGGGATTCAAGGGGAGGCATATATATATATATATATAGGGTTGGATGGTTTAAATCAAATGGTTTAAAAACCATTATATAAACCATGGTTTAAACCATTGAAAAACCAATGGTTTAAACCATAAAAAACCATGCATAAAATATTCAAAAATATATTTCTTAATGGTTTTCTTTAGCATGTTGATATGGGTTTTCAATTTTCAATCGAAGAGTAACTGGGAAAGGCAAAAAAAATTGTTTTTGAGAATTTTTATCTTTTTGTTTTTAGATTAAAAAATGTTGAAATATATATATATATATATATATATATATATATATATATATATATATATATATATATATATATATATATATATATATATATATATATATATATATATGTAAATTTAACATGTTTAAAACATGATTCTTGTTTCGAGCTCTTGAGAATTCATTTTCTACCCATCGATGCCACATTTCAAAAGTTTATAATAAAACTCATGTGTGGAGTGTGTGTGGCCACAGCATTAACCAAGCTAGAAGGCAATAACTGTAAGCTAAGTGATGCTGTTTATATTTGGGAAAATATGAACATGGAGCTAGAACAGCTTAATCCACCACTCAACAAGATTTAGCAAAAGTAAAAAGGAGGTATCATCAGGCAGTAACAGAAGCTCACTTATTGGCGCATATTTTTACCCAAGAAATCAGATCGCAGAACTTCCAGAGGATGAGTATTCAAAAGCAATGGAATTTATGGAAAATGAGTATCCTGAATTGATGCCCATTTGTATAAATTTTAAATAGCAAATTCTCCTCCATTTCATAAAGTTACCTTTTTGATGAGTCTCTGTTGTCAGCAGTGACTCCCTTCATCTTGTTACAGATCTCTCAAAGAAAAATTGGATGAGAAGGTTATATATAAAATAGTGCATATTGTCAGCAACTTCATTAAATGCTAATGTTGAAAGGGCATTTTCAACTTTCGGACTTGTAAAGAAACATTAGAAATAGGTTGGCACAGCTAAAGCTGCCAAAGTTAGGTTTGGAAAACTTTTAAACCTTGATGGAATTTCTGTTATGATTTTTAATTATAAATCTCTCTCTCTCTCTCTCTCTATATATATATATATATATATATATATATATATATATATATATATATATATATATATATATATATATATATATATATATATATATATATATATATATATATATAAATTCTAGTATTCAAATATAAAGGGAAATAAGAATTCATTGTATATCATTATAGGTTAATTTGAATAAACTCTTTCTTTATGCGTTTTTTTTTTTTTTTTTTTTTTGTAAAATAATAAAGTATAACCTTCTTTAAAATGGAGACTTTATAAACTGCTAGAGAACGTCTAATTTGCTAAGATATTTTGTAAAACCTAAAAATAAAAACTTTAATACCAAAATCCCATTGTTGCAAGAAATTGTGTTCTGTCTTGAACATAATGAGGTTTAAAAAGGAATTTTAAAATATGTAGCGCATGTGTATAACAGTTTCCAGTAGTGATTTTTGCCTTAAAATCTATTAAACCAATAAAAACCACATAAAACCATCAAAATAGCATAGAAACCTTTTTTTTTATTTATGTTTTTTTAAAATAAACCAATGGTTTTTTGTTTTTTTGAAAACTATGGTTTTTTTCCTTTAACCCTATATATATTATATATATATATATTTATATATAGTATATATATATATATATATATATATATATATATATATATATATATATATATATATATATATATATATATATATATATATATATATATATATATTTTTTATATATATATATTTTGTTTTTCTTTTTAATAATGACAATCGGGGAAAGGTTACTATTTTATGTTTTTCCCCCGACCAGTGGGCCCATACAAAGTGGAAAGGTGCACAGTTATCAGGGTGATAGTAACCCCAGCCTCAGTCTGAACTAAGTCAAGATATCCAAAGCTAATGGTAAGCATGGCTAGGCTCTGACTCACAGACCTACTGTGCGTGAGGCGAATAGGAATGTAGGTGTCTGTATGTGTATTAAAGGCTGTACCGTTGTATGTGTTGGCTATGGATGAGTGAGGTGAAGGTATTGAGATTAGTGTATTAATACACTATGCCGTAAACTGTAATGAATTACAGAAAATCTCCCACAAACGGCAATTTTTCGTGTATATATATATATATATTCTTCAGTGACATGTACAATTTATTGTAAAATTGCTAGGTTGGGTTAGATTAGATTAAGATTATGTATGTCTGTGAAATGGTATGGTATATTGGAAACCCATATGTCTCTTTACCACTTGGAACTTTAATAAAAATGTTTGATAATTTGTATTTTAATATTTACATATATAAAGTATATATACAGGAAATATTTTTTTATTTTGTTAATTTTACTGCTATTAGAACATCATTCGGTTTGTAAATGACCCCATTTCCTGCTTAAACAGATTTTTTATTTGATACTTTTTGTACATATGTTTTACATGCATAAGTGTACAAAAAAAAATATTTATAGCTATAAACTAGTATTGGAAAACCTTCAAGTTATTGACCTTCATTTTCTTCTCAAACAGGACTTTACAACATTTTTTATAACATAACATATCTGGTGCCAGACCAGGACTTAAATTTCTTCCCAGTGTTATTTTTCATCTGTTGGATGGTTTAGGGTTTATTGGCAGGTGCCCAGTCCTTAAGGGAAACCCCATAGTTAAAAAGTCTGGTGATGAGAAAGTAGAAAAGAATAGTGAGGCTAATTTAAATTGTGAAGTAATTTTACCTTCAAAATATGTTTTGTGGATCTGACTGTATGGGTAGTTGTCACTGTCACTTGCCTGTCTTCCACAGGAGGCTGCCCAAAAGTTTAAATAATTTTCCAATATCGAGTAAATGTTTCATTGCCCCATAATTATTTTGTGAATGGAGTGGTCGTCTCAAATCACCTAATTTGAGAATGATGCATAATTTAGCAATTGTTGGTGATATATATGTTTCACTTCATTCACTACTTACACCTTGTATTGAAAAATGTTTAAATGTTTACATTTGCTGTCCATCAGGTTTCAAGTTATAATTTCTTATTTCTACCACACACTTCAAGATAAAATAACAGGATTCAATATCTTCCAACATTTTGATGCATTACATGTAATATATAATGTTAATTCGTGAATAAATCCTGATTATTATTTTCTCATTCCAAATGTTGCTAGCTCATGATATATATATAATATATATATTATATATATATAATATATAAAATATATGTATGTGGTATATTATTATTTATTTATTTTTATATATATATTCTATATATCATATTATATATATATATATATATATATATTATATATATATATATATATATATATAAATAATAATATAAAATCCCACTGTGTGGGGAGAAAAGAATGTTCCTCACTATATGTTCTGCATGTTTGTAGTTAACTTAAAAGGGCGCATGGTGGCTTGGGTTAGGTCATGCTATCACATACTAAACTGCCATACATACCTCGACTCGATGCATGGTTGTGCACCCCACCTCTCTGGGGGATCCATGGGGAGGCTAATATATTATATTATATATATATCTTCAGCTCGATGTTAATTTATATATATATATATATTATATATTATATATATATATATAATATATATATATGTTATATATTTTATATATATTATATATATAGATATATATATATATATACGTATATATATATATCCGGTTTATATATATATAATATATATATATATATATATAATATATATATATATATATATCATATATACGGTATATAATATATATATTATAATATAATCACTATTTTAATATATATATACGTAGGCTATATATATATATATATATATATATATATATATATAGCAAGCCGTGCTTCAGCTCGATGCATTTGAAATATATTGTAGCCACTGTTTTCAAATCATATACTGGGCTGTGGAGCCATTTAAATTTTTTCTGGCTCTGACTCCATCATTTTAAAATTACCCCGCTCAAGCTCCACCATTTTAAAATTACTCTGCTCCAACTCTGGCATTTTAAAATTGTCTGGCTCCTATTTGCAATTTCTAAAATCACTTATTTACACTTATAAAATCATTAATTCTCTCATACAAAATTTTTAGTTTATGTTGAAGATAAATGTTTATAAGTACATCTTTATTAACTTAGAATTTAAAACTTAAAAAATATTTTATAGAAAATTTTTAAGAAATATAGAAAAAAAAATTCACTTCCAAAATTTTAATATAATTCCCCTTTGAATGATGTGTGTACATTTAGGGAATATAATTTTGATTTTTTTTTAACAAAAAATTATATTTCAGTTTCATCCTGAAGTTTAAAACAATTCCATTTTGAACTATAAACTGCCTAAACATATGCAATATAATTTTATTCAAAACTGATTTTTTAGTAAAAAAAATAAATATATATATATAACTATATATATTATATATATTTATATATAATATATATATAGTATATTATATATATATATATACTATAGTATATATATATATATTAATAATATATACATCACTTTCTTCCTAAATTTTAAAATAATTTCTTTGAACTGCTTGATCACATGTAATATAAATTTATTCAAAAGAATTGTTTCTTAAAAATTAAACCTCAATAAAATCCTCCTCACTAACGATGTCCTTAGATGTGATTTTATTTTTAAAGCAGATTGAAGGTCTTTTAATGGTATGGTCTTCTTTTCAATTGCTATTCTGCATGCTCCAATTGATTCCTTATTTGTCAATTTGACTTCTTCATCTGAAAGATACCAATAAGGAAGGATTCTGAAATTGTTTCTGAACTATCTGAGATCAACCAGATTTCTGTTATGATAGTGTTATTCATTTTAAGTCCTAGTTTACAAAGAACATTCCTAGTTTTTAATGTCTGATCTTTAGTTCAGAGGAAGATTCTGAACTGTGGATCAACAAAGATGGCTTACAAAAAGAATATTTTGTTTTCAATTAACATTCTTTCTCTTTCCATGGAATTTTTGTCATTTGCTAAAATCCTTTCTCTATCAAAATTTGTAAGGAGACCACTCTAGATTTGAGTATAATTTGTTTATAAAAGTATGGATGTTTTGATAATAATTCTTTGAGGTTTTCACCTTTGTTTCCCACTCGACCTATCAGACGAGCGGAAAGGTGTAGGAGTTCCAGCTAGCAGAAATGCATCAGTACTTAATACTGATGGTGCGATTAGTCTATTTGTTGCAGAAGCTTTTGAGCATAGAGAATGTACTATCCGCTATCTTGTCTTTTGGCCTAATTAAGATTGCCACTTTTCCAGCTTGACACTTTAGAACTTCCATTTATTTTGTGGTACATGCTGCTTTTGCTATTTGTCTCACCTTGCTTTTGATTTGCTGCATGATTATTGTGGAGACCATCACACACTGCCAACTGTAAAGTATGAACTCCACACCTCATGTGTGCAATGTTAACGTCATCAGAACAGTCTTTTCATAGTTTTATCAAGTTCATTCTGAAAACAAGTTATATCTTTTTGACATTCAATAAAATTGGTATCATTTACCAGCTTCCTGTTCCTCATCCTCATTTAATTTTTCAATCGTACTGATCATGTTTGATGTGTTATCCGTAACTAAGCCAATTACTTGCCTATTATTATTTTGAATTCTTTTGAAATGTCAACAATTACTTGGATATATTCTCTTGAAATGTTTCGATTTGGTATCTCATACTGCTAATGTTTAGGGTCATTCCATGTCAAGTCAAATTTTTAGAATAGTTCCAGGTTGACCACCTTCAATTTTAAAATTTTTACCAAATGTTTCTGGAGCTCTTAAATGAGGTCCTTCAAAGTTTTAGCTTCATACAACTTATATTCATAGCACTAGGAGTCCCCAAATAAAAAATTAGCAAAATTTTGACCAAGTTTGATGCTTTATTAATCTCCAATGAACATCATTTGCATTTTGGGGATTGGCATTCTGGGTCAACTTTTTGCACAGAATTAAAAAATGGCAATGCCAAAGGCTATAGCACAGTATTTTTTCTTGAATTTTATCACAGTTGCTAGTAAATGTTGTCGCGACAACTTGTAACCCCAATTTTGAGAACTATTTGGTAAATTTGGTATTTGGTGTGGAATGTTTTGATATTTGGCTAATGTACACACAACTATGCTGGTTGAGCATTGCACAAGTAGCAACACCAGTGCATTTTTATTTCTTTTGTTAGTGTAAGGAAGTTCTCAAAAATCTTTAAACACAAAATTGTCATTTTTAGAGGTCAATATCTCCACATTGATACTTCTAACTTTATTTAATTAATACCACTGGAAAGGAAAGAGCAGATTTTTCTCTGTAGGAGTCTCTTTATTAGATTGGGCTGGTACACCTCAGTCTATAACTTGCTCTAACAATTTTAGGTGTCAATGATGAATACATGTTTAATGTTTATTGTCGTGAATCAACACACATGGTGGTTTGAGATCACAGCTGTTTCAAGCTAACATGCCAGGTGCTGTTAAGAGTAAAATTGACATTACAAAAGGAGCAAGCATTACTGTTAAGGCTGTTGAATATGTTGATTGACCTTGCTTTGGTCCGTGGTGGCTGAACCACTCAATTTTATTAATTGGTAACCCCATGGCCTAGGGGCCACGCCTGATAGCCATGGGTAGGGTCTTTTTCCCATATGTTTCCAAGCCTAAGTGTCGGTTCTTTGGCTAGGATTTCAAGCTTAAAGGTGGGTATCTTTATGGTTCCCAAGCCAGCATGATTCAATGAATCGGTTTCAATAACAAACCTCATGATGCTGGCAATAATTGAATGTCAAACTGTTTTGATGGCCCAAGTCTGATGCGGTTGGAACAGGAATTTTGGCAATTGCTGCTCAGGGATCCAGCATATATCGTTTCTCGTGCGCCAGTGAAATGAATGGGAAACTCATTGTGGGTGCATAAAATTGACCAGAGTCTTGCTCTTTATTTGAAATTTCACCAATTGTTGTAGATGCAGGCAATGTAGTTTCCAGGTTGCAGATCTGTCACCAGGGTTGGCACGATCGGGGACAACTGGGTTGTCCCCAATGGGTTTTTTTCAATAAACCCCACCTTGAAAAAACCCACATCTGGGTTTTATAAAAAAAAAAAAAAAGGTAAAAATGAAGGATAAAATTCAACTAAGACTGAAGGCTAATTAATTGAAAGATAGTAATATCTTATGTTTAATTTCTTTAGTGTTAATTTCAACTTTCTTAATCCTAGTTTACTAGTTAAATGCTCTTCGTTATTATTATTATTACTTATCAGCAGTAACATTGCTCACTCCAGACAAAAGGGGAGTCGCAAAAGAACCCTAAGCTGAAGCTTCTGTGGCCAAGACATCCACACTCAAAACACCCATATAAAGGTGACAGGTGTTATTTAGAAAACCCACTGAGTACATGACCTTTGCTAATTTCCCTGAACCATTGGACAAGTGACAACATAATCAACAAAACTTAAAAAAATGGCAATGCCTTTAAAATTTTAATGGCTAGGTGGCTCACCAAATTTGGCCAACAGAAAGAACCTTTAATAATAATATAAAAAAACAATTTTGCTGATTCACTTTAAACTATATATATATATATATTATATATATATATATATATATAATATATATATATTATATATATATTATTATATAGATATTATATATATATATATATATATAATATATATATAATAAAAAATTATAAGATATATATATTTTTATATATATATAATTATATATATATATATATTATAGTATATATATATTATATATATATTATTATATATATTTATATAATATATTATAATATATATTATAAAAAGCATGTAAGTGTCAAGTTCTGTTGATTTTGCCCAATTTTGTGCAATTTTATCCACATCCTCTCCTTTTTTTTATAATAAACAATTAACTCCACATATCCCTCTCAAAAAATTTACACCTTTCACTCACAGAATAACAGATCAGATCTCATCTGACCTGACCACTCACCCAATTTATTTGCCCTACTAAAGGTTTATATAACTTAATTTCTTACTCTTATCTACTGTTACCTATCACCAAAGAAATCTTTTATCTAGAACACTTATACTTTCCATGTTTATTTCTCTTGTTCCAGCCACACACCCCTTTCAAACTCATGTATATTAACCTCTATCCTCTGAACCTATTTCTATTTTTTTTCTTTATACCTACCTTTTATAACTTTATCCATGAATATTTCAGAACCACCAAATCAAAAATCTTCCACATGCTTACACATAATCCCTATTAATCTCCCTTTCTTCCATGAAAATTGTAATTTTCTTTTTATACCTCCTAATTCCTCAATTATACCAAAAACCTTGTCATATCAAGCTCTTGCAGAATCTTTCAAACCATGGTTTTCTTTAGTTCCCAAATACACTGTTCTTTTGCTTCTTTTGGAGGAATCACATAAACCTTTCTTTTAATAAAGATTTTTTAATGTCAATAGGATTACACTCCCATCCCTCCCTTTTTATAAATACTTAAACAAGTTCTTAAAACCTCCCCCGAGAAGGTTGGAGCTTCTGTAATTAGATCCTCTCCCTCCTCTTCAAACCCTCTTGCAACCAATCTAGCTTTACATAAACATTCTTTCTCATTCAATTTTTCAGTAATCCCCCCATCTAAGAGATATTTTCTTATGTCCTTATCATTTACCTTCTTAAAAACATCATTCGCTTCCCAGTTATGAATTTCTTTTAACTTTGCATTTAACTCTTTCATCATCCCAATTGCCCAGCCACATTTCCTCTTGATCCTCTATACTTTCAATCTCCTTATAATCTCTCTAAAGTCAATCCAACTACACTCATCACTTACATCATTTTGTATATTATAACTCACTCAATTTCTTACTGTTACCTTTCCCTGCTCTACTTAACACTTTCATATCCATACATTCTCCATTCTATTTATTCTTGCATCTATACCTTCTTCTAATTTTTATGTCATCTTCTACTGTTCCTTTGATCATCCCTATCCTCTTCCTCCTCCTCCTCCTCCTCTTCATTTATTATAGGTACACAAACTTTTAAATTCTCTCTAAATCCCTTTCTGCTTCACCATCTTTCTCTTTATTACACATATCCTCCTTTCTGAGGTACCCCTGCTAATCTAGTAATATGTACCCTTGCTACATCCCTAAAAGTCTTAACTATTAAATGTTTAAATGCTTAACTATTACACTTTTTCCATCTTTTCCTTTCACACTTGGTGGAACCCTCCACTGTTCATCTAAATCTTTTATAATACACCCTCACCTACTTCAGCTTATTCAACATTGTTCCCTTATCTACCCCTTCATTGCTTTTTATTCTATCCTCTGATTCTTGTTGTACATGTATTAATCTCTACTTATTCCATCTAAATGTTTTCTTAAAATTTACATCTCTATACTGATTATGCCCATATTACAATATTCCTCATGCATATTGTTCGGTAACCTAACATTTTTTCCAAAAACTATTTTAATAGGAGAGTACCCATTTTTATCTGACAACCCATTCTTAGCAGATACAGACCAAGATCAAACTCACATTCTTAGTAACTCTCTCATCTTTCATTTTTCTCTTATTTTTCAATTATCCCAACATCTTTTTATATTGACCATTACTCCAAGGACTCTCAGCCCCAGTTGCCCATTGAGTCATTCTAAATAAATTTACTGCTGTGAATTTCAATTCAAAAATGAGTATCACTGATGGCAGATGAATAATAAGAGTGTTATCACTTCCAAATATAACGACATACGCTTCATTAAAATTTCTTTAGTTAAGTGAAATATTAACTTTTCCGCTCACTATGCTAATGAACATCTCCTTAATTTGGAACCTTCTTTCCTGCTTAATTTGGTACCTTATTTTCTGCTAAATATGGCACCTTCTTTTCTCCTTAATTTGGCACCACCTTTTTTTCTAAATTTGGCAACTTGTTTTCAATTAATTTATCAAAGTAATTTTAAAATCCTCCTTTTATTCTCACTATATCTTAAGGGTAGTTTTGATTGGCAAGCAGGTATGGTTCGGTGCGGTGCGATGCGATGCTAATACACAAACACCAGGTGCGATGTCGTGCTGTGCGGGGAAAAAATACGGTGATTGGGCAACCCTATTTAAGGGTACTTTTTTTCTCCATTTTAAATTTACTATCATATATTTCATTTCATTTTTATGTTTTTGTCTATCTTTGAAGATTTAGTTTTCTCTTATAGGTTTCATTCACCTTTTTATCCTAAACACCTCATTGACATTTAGTTCTGCCACCCATCACTGTGCCATCGACCCTCGTGTCATTGAGATGTATAATGGCTTTGATGGCATTGTGCCACATTTTTTTTTGGACACTATGGGTATCCCTCCTACCCCATCAAGAGGAAATGACTTCTTTAACCTTGAACTTCTTATACCCCCTGTTCTTTTTAGTGTCTCAGATTCCTCTTGCAACTTTTCATCACTCTTTATATGTTCATGCATTCTGTATCTTACGAAACTATAGTTCAAAATTAATTCATTTTAATAGCTAATGTTCATATATATATATATAATATAATATACTATAAGTATATATATATTATTAATATAATATATTATATGTATATATCTATATATATCTTTATATTATATATATATTATATATTATATATATCTATATTAATTTATAATTAATATATATATATATTAAGTATTAGTATTTCTATTATATATTATATTATTAATATATATATTATTTATATATTATATATATTATATATTTATCATATTTTAATTATTATATGAAATAAAAATTCTTATTCATAAGTCTATCCAATATTCTCTCGTTCAGAAACAAATTAAATTTAAAATTAATACATGCATATTAATGATGAGATCGGATTGCGAATATTTCAAATCGTGAGTGAGGTGCCGTATGCGAATATTTCAAAATCTGGTGAAGTGCGATGCGATGCCACTTACATCATAATATTAATACAGAATATTTAAAATATTAGAAATATGGTCCCGACATGAATGCATTCAAAAAGATTTAAATTATATGTTCTCCTCACTCTTATATTAATCATACATTATTATTCGAATATGTCACGTATTTAATATTCTTTGCCTATTTATTAGTCGTGGTGTACTAACATTATATTTGTTGACAGTATGTTAATAAGTAAATTATTTCTTAAATCAAAATTATTTATAATTTTCTTTACGTTTTGTTAAATATTTACGCAGCTATGGAATATTTATAGTTATATATATATAATATATATATATATATATATATAATATATATATATATATAATTATAGTATATATTAATAATTATATATATTATAGTAGAATAGAGGTCTGTTTAAATGCTAGATTAAATGGGAGATATAAAGATAGATGGAGTTTGAAATGTGTGTGATATAAGGAGTATAATGAAAATACTGTCAAAGACCATTGCAAGCTCACCACCAACGCACACTAGTATACACCACTCTGCGATTGAGGTGTGAGAGAGGAGTGGTGTGTGGCAGAGCATCAAATGTCAAAGTGATAAGATTAAATAATGATATGTAAGAGGGGATAATTTCAGAGTTTTAAAAACAGTAGAATGAATGTTTGTGTGAGTATTGATACTATTGTTAGAATGATGATATTATATTATATTAGTATACTGATATATGATATTAGTATAGTACTTTATTAATATATATGTATATTTATAATATATATACTGTTATCGAGAGGGTTTCGGATTGTTATGCACGGCAAATAATTTATCATACTATAGAGAACTCGACAGAGTCGAGAGAAGTTCGCATAAAGCGTTTTTGACGGTGAGATACTGGATAAATGAGAAGATAAAAGAGTGTTTTCAAGTGTTCTTTTAAGGATAGACTCCGAATGTTTGGAAGGTACTGATAGGTAAGGTATTGGAACTAGTTAGAAGGTTGAGGGGGTTGAAATGGTTGAGAGGGGTGAGGAGGTTGGGAGGGGGAGAGTTTGAGGGTTGAGAGGGGTGAGAGGGTGTACTTCCTTTTGCTGAGGTTGAATGAATGCAGCTTCATATAGAATCGAAAGACAATATTTGATTGACGGAATCGGACGGTTTACTGAAAGAGAGTTTAAACTCAGAATTTGAGAAACACAAAAGAAATATTATTAAACACGAGCGTTATCGAACTACTTCATGAAAAAAATCAAATTTTATGTAAGAAACGTGATCATTGCTTTAGGCTGACTATATGACGTTTGCAGATGCAGGATATCTTAAAAGATAAAAGTCGATCTTTTTCCCAAGTAATCGTAAATCTTCAACAGGGGAAGCTGAAAACACTTCATTCCATGGAGAATCGTATTGTATGACTCGACTTTGGCGATAATTATTGATATTGATGAGAAGTATAAGACAAGCATGGATTGGTGTGAAGCAAGACAATAAGTTTCTTTTAAGAGCAAGGGTGATGAATAGAAAGTGAGAGGTGATGTGACTGTAATAGGTGGATTTAGAAAAGGCTAAATTTTGGAGAACGAATGAAATTAAAGGTCTAGCACAGAAGCAGTATATGCAAGATTAGCATCCCAAACTCATTACGATAGCCTTAATTCCAAGAGATGATAGAGGGAAAACCTGAAGGGAATTCTGATGTGTCTTCCAGCATGCTGACCTAAAAAGATTGTTCAATTTTTTAATTTGTTAAGAAATGATTCTAGTGTGGTGATATGAGCAGCTTTGTGAGAATATGAGAGAAGGGTGGGCGTGTGGTGATGAGAATCTACATTTGACTGCATTCTACCAAGACTAATGTATTGTGCAAGTTATGATGAAAATTCTCGTTGCGTAAGTGAGCGAGAAATGACGATGCCGTGGAAAGGGAGTGGAGGAAATGATTCAGAATAATCTTGAAGTATCTATGCGTAAATGGGAGATACTTCATTTCTTCGAAAGTCCCCTAAGTCATACTAATATATATATGTATTATATATATTAATATAGTATATACCATTATTTAATAGATTTATCATTATGAAATTGTTGATAGACTATAGTTGTACTTATATATATTATATATTTATATATATATATTTATGTATATTAAATAAATAGTATATATATATATTTATTATAATATATAGTAAAATTAGTCATATTTAGATATATATATGTAGTACTAGATTAGAGTAATTATATATCTAATATAGTCATGTATTTTATTATAGTAAGAATAGTTATTATTATTCTATATATATATTAAGTTTTATAATAATATATAGTGTATATAGTATTAACTAGGTATTTATATATATAATATATGTATAATATATATAGATATATTAGTATATGAAGTATATAATATATGTAATTAATATTATTTATATATATTTTT
This sequence comes from Trachelipus rathkii, assembly GCA_015478945.1. NCBI lineage: Eukaryota > Metazoa > Arthropoda > Malacostraca > Isopoda > Trachelipodidae > Trachelipus > Trachelipus rathkii. The sequence goes on from JABUQX010010578.1 coordinate 23,929, forward strand.
TGTACGTATTTAATAGCATATTACGTAGTTGGTATGTATATATATACTATTATTCTATATATTGTATATATATTATATATAAGTATATATAATAGTTAAGATGATATAGTATTATATTTTAGTATATATATATAATTTTATTTATAAGTATATATTATATTTAATTATAATATATATTTTATCTACATATTATATCTAGTATTATATATATATTATAATATTATATATTATATTTTAATTATATATAAATTATTATAATAAATATGTTATATCTTATATATATATATCATGATTTTATATATATATTATTTTATATTATAATATATATATATTATATACGTTATATATATATGTTAGGGGAACCGTTGTCTTTCCTAAGCCCCATACGCTAAAGTAATCGTCGTTGAAATTTTCATTTATCTTTATTTTTGAAATATGTGTATTTTTTAATTCTATAATATGTTTTTTATTTCGAGAGAGATATAAGTCAATTTTCTCAATTCTGCTTTTTTAAGTATATCTCTGAAAGTAGTTAGTATTTAGTTCTTTGGTATTTCTTCTACTAATCATTTGCACTTACAGTCAGGTAACAATAGAATTCACGATTGGACGTTAAGTATTTTGGGATATAATTGAGCTTGCTTCCGTATTATTCTTTCTTCTTAAACTCTTCTGTATAATTTCCTTCAGGAACAAACTTTTAATAATTTACTTAATTCGCTAATTCATCACATGGGTAAATTAACTATTCCTAATGTAATGTATAAGTTCAGAGTCCATTGTCTGTAGTTCTGTCATCAAGAATAGAGAAGTTTCTGAGACACTTACTTGGGGAATTTCTTGAAAACCTTAAGTAATTATTTACTGCAAGGGTTAGTTTTTTATTTACATTTTTCTAATAATTTATCTATTAAAAATAATGTATAATAAATATAATTCATTTATTTCATTCCACTTAGGGTCCAATCCGGGCTTTATTAGAAGTTCCATCGGGTTACAGAGGTTCATAATATAGATCTAATGAGTTTCGCTACATGGACTTTTCTTATACATGACTTCTCCATTCTCCTCTTCATATGAAGTTCATGAAGCTTTTCATCCGATAATCGTGTGTTCCGGATTCGTGTGTTGGACTTTTGAACTACATTAAATTTAATTTCTAACTGTCAAGGAATCTACTATTGTATTATTTGTACGATATCTGAAGAAATATTTACCTTCATAGCTATTACTGGAAGATAAGTTTTTGTATTAGATGGTTGTGTGTATCTTTTTGTTGAGTTGGTTGGACGTTTATTATGTGGTCTAGGTGTGATATGAGGGATTTCTGTATATACTTGTCTGAGGAATGTGTGAGAACGCGTAATTGAATGTCTTCAGCAAGCGTTGTATCCCGTTATAAAGAGGGTGGATGAAGGTCAAAGCATTGGTCATGTCTTGGGAGGATGGGGGAAGGAAACTAATGACTCGTGTTGTTTGAGGTCGTGTATTATGTAGGTTACTGAGATGTGTGTTTACGCTAATGGATATGTAGGGGTGTTAGTAATGAGTATGTATGTTCGCACATCATGATTTTTAGATTCTCTATTTACCCCGTTAGAATGATATATAATTGTCCAGTATATAATCGTGTATATTTTCTTGTGGATCGCAAAGATGTTGTCGTACTGTTGTCTAGTTGTAAGTCGAACGCTAAATCTCTGTTTAGGATGTTATATGTTAATCGACTGTTTCATTCTCTAGATAGGGAGGTAAGATTTTTAATTAAGGCAGTAAGGTAAATGACATATTTATCATTTTACCTTGGAATTATTTATTAAGGTTGCTGTTTGATAAAGTTAAGATAAACTAACGTAGAAGATCACACGTTAATGTCTGGTGGAATAGTCAGGGTTACTCATATATATCCTCCATTAGAGATGGACCTTGATGCTTTCTGGCAGATGAGGAAACTGCATCGATCTTTTAGCTCATAGTTAGTCCGCACGAAGAGGAAGAGATAATTCTGTACTCGTCATCGTCATAAGGAGAGAACCGAAGGTAGGGTTCAATTTGTTTTGGTTGGAATTCTTATGTGCTGATACGAGATATTACTGTATATTGAGTTTAGGCGATATGGTGAGATATTGAGGATATATTTCTGAGTGACTATTAGCGGATTAGCAGAAGATGTACCGAGGGATCACAGCTTAGTATGGGTTTGTATTCGTTTTGTGGCCCTGAGTGCGATATCAAGTAATATATGTATGCGAATGTAAGCTGTGTTGCATGTAGTTATATGTAAATACAATAATATCGATATATAATTGTAATTTTGATTAATTGTAGGATAAAGTATATATGAATAGTTATGGTATATAGTATATTATGTGATATGTATGTATTAGTATTTTATGGTAAGGTTGTTGGTTGATGATTTTCACTACAATAAAATATGAAATAGTCACTATATTAAAAAAATTTAATGGCTATTGTTGATTATAAGAAATAGATTCACACCTCCACTTCAATTGTTTTTTTTGATTGAGAAGATAATGTAGAGTATTAAGAACTGGTCTCAGGATTTTTTTTAATTTTTGATGAGTTTGTGAATACTGGGTTAAAAGATTTTAGGCTTTTTTTTTTCTATTAAGATTTGTTAGTAGTTTATTGAAATAATGGAAGATGTAGCAAGTAAAACGCGGAATTAGTGCAGAATTATAAAAGTGAAAATAAGAGATGTAAAAGGTATTACTTTGTTTGGTGGGCTATGATAGGATTCTGGTATTTAAGTATATGAATATGGAAGAATAATAAGACATTAATTTAAGAACCTTAGACGAAAATAACCAACCAACTAGAAAGCTTTCGTTGAACTTTAAAAAGTGGATAACCTCTATGACCCATTAGTGATAAATATGTTGGATATTTTTTTGTGTTTAGGTTATTCAAGTTTGTTTACGTGGGTAAGGTGAACCAAGTTATAATCCGCTTGATAGGTTTACATAACAATTTTGAAGAGAGTTGATGAGTGATCTTTCTTGAACCAATATATCTATTTGGAAAGGAAAGATACACGTATGTGTAGAATTGCTGACATATAGAACGTAATTGCAATTTGAGAAAAAAGAGCAACTATGGAAATTGTTGTTTTACCATGTAGGAAAGTTAAACATAAATAAACTATAGGTAGGTATTATATTTATATATATATATATATATATATTTTAACTTTCTTTCCATATATCTTAAAATATCTACATATTTATTCTTATATATTAATATATCTATTATTATACAAATCGGTGTAATGTAGTAGTAGGTTTGAGTAAGATATTATTGTCGGCTAGGATAAGTATAAGGTATGTGGTGGTGTAGTGTAGTTGATTATTATATATAGGTTTAGTACTAATATCTTTGTATATATATATTGTGACTCTTTTTAATAATTTGCTTCTAGAATATAACGTGTATGACATTCGTAGTAATTAGTTTTATATAGTAGTATTAATTATAAGCTATATATATATTTATATTATATGAAATGATTCTGGACGTGATCGTTAGCATTATCTCGAAACAGATGACTTAGAAACCAATTACATATTGGGAATCATGCTGTATAGCTTATTGCATCATGTTAAAAGAGAAAATTCGAAGTAGGAGCTTAGAAACTTATAATTTGGATATAGGTATAGAGCTTTAAAAACTTTAGAACATTTCAGTAGAAATAATCACATCACTAGCTTTCGGAATTAGAATTCGAGGTAAAACAAATCATGTAGGTGGGATCGAGCGATGGGGGGACACGAGGGGGGGACGAAGTCCGCCGTCGGATCCTGTAGTAGGCAGAGTAGACCGATCCTGATATTTATGGCGGTCTACGTGCTAGGTAATTCGTTGTTTTTAAATCATAAAGAATTTCCATAAATGATGGTAATGCTTTTGATACGCCTGGTTTCAACTATGTAGTTTGTTGTGTGTTCGTGAGTAAGTGGTCGTACTTTCGAGATGTTGTTCTTTTTACATTCTGGTAATTTATGCTTTATACTGATTCCAAATATGTAAATGGTTTTTCTGTAAGTGTGATATTAGTTCGAGCTGATAGAATTGTTCTGTAATATATCTTCTATTTATGGATGCTAGGACTGGTGTAAAGTATTAGGGGGTAGTATTGTGGGAGAAGAAGTGGATAATTAATGATAGTGTAGTATGTTAGCATGTATACAGAGTATAGGTATAAATTAGTATATATTATATATACTATATTACTACAACTAGTTATATTATATGTTATATGTATTATTATAGATAGCTAATGACGGTATGATATATTATATCAGATGGCGACTGGATAGTAGACTTTTGTTCTATCGTGCTTCTCTCTCTCTAATAGTAATTATAATTAATAATGATAATAGTCAAATTATAATAGAGTTAATATATATAGTATATATTAGTATACCCAAAGTGTTTTATGTTATATAGTTGAGTATAGTGTAATGTATTATATATATATAGCTGATCGTTGAAGTAGGTTAATATAGTATATATATATATATAGTATTGGTGTTAGAAGTCTTGAGGTAAGTCCTATTGAGGATGTTTTTTTTCGAGAACTATTTTTAATGGTACTGTTTACGGACGATTAACGTTCTAATGTTATGTCTTGTTTTCTAGATATTTGTTTACGTTTTGTGAATATATTAGTTTTCTTTTTTATATGTTAATTAATTTTATTTTTTGTTATAGATTTATTTATTATGTTGTATTGTAATTAGCACTTTTATAGTTTTTAAATTAATTCTGTATTTCTATAGATTCACAATAAGATATCTGAGCCAATTGCTTTGGGACGCTTGATTCTATTTTTAATGTGGTTAAAAGGAAATTGAGGCTATTCTTCCCTTTTTCGTTCAATTTTGCATAATCATTTTATATTTGATTATGTATGGAATTGTATTTATTTTGAAATTTTGCTAAATTAAGTTATGTAGCTTTTGGAAATGTTTGCAAAATGAATCTTTCTATATTGATTAAATCGTGTGAGCGAGTAGCACGAGTGAGGAGTGCTCTGATAAATTATAGATATTATTATATATTATTTTATTTATTGATATATGTGAGTATAGTATGTGTAGTGTTATGTGTTATTGTAGTTATTGAGTAGGAGTATATTATTAAGAGGTGTATTATTATTAATATTACTATGTGATTTATAAAGAGGTGTGCCTGAGCAGTATCGGTAGTGAGAATTGGATATGTAAATTTATCTATGATTTTTAGGGATGTACAGGAATATAGGTTGTCGCGAACTGTCCGGCCGGACATGATTTTTTGAAGCTTCCGGTTCGGGGCGTGGATATAGCGTTGTTAGGCCGGAACTAACGGAACTTTCTACTTTTTCAAGTTTTTCTTAATAAAATTCAGGAATTGATTTGTCATTTACACAGTGATGATTTTAATGCATAAAATAAGTTTGATAATTGTGAAGTATGAGGGCAGTAGTCCTCGTAGGCGGGTTAGTTGCTGTAACCGCTCTTATGGCGGATTTAGTAGGCGTATGAATTAACTCCGCTGAAAATAATTATGTTTAAATTTTTATCTTTTGTTCGGTCGACTCTTTGAGAAGCAGTATTTTTATTTATCCCTTAATAATAATTGTAATAATTTGCTAAGTATATTGGTTATGGTTAGAGACAGTATAATTAGAAGTGTTTAAGATATAGCTGTGAGCAGTTTAGATTAGTAGGATTTATTATTACAAGTAAGTATGCTATCTCAGTATTTTAATGAGGCAAGTTTTTTAGTTTTTTTTTAAATGAAAATATAGCATGTACAAACTTTAAAAATTTGGAGATGAAATTGTTTTTATATATTTAATAGCTGAGGATGGTATTAGGGGAAGTTTTGAGTTTAGACCAGATTGAGCAAGAAAATTGTGTGAATTGTGTTACAAATTTGTTTTGATTGGGAAATTTGTAGGAAGATTGAGGGGAGTTAGATCTGTAGGGGAGTGGACTTGTAAATTGGGTAGTGTCTTTTTTCGGAAATAGTCATTAAAGTTATCTCGATTATTTTTAGTGGCTTTATAGTCTATACAGGAAGTATTTTTTTATTTGCTATTTTTAAGTTCATTTTTTTCTATGCTTCTATGTGTTGTAATATCCTTTTTTGCCAATTTATTTTAATTTTATCTTTTACATATGTATTATAGAATTTTAATTTTATTTTGTAGATTATGTATTTTAATTTTTTCTTTTATTTATTTTTTGCCAACTTCGGGTATAGCAAGATGCGTTCTATAAGACGCGTTGCTACCCCGAGGCGACTGTGATGTGAAAATATATGGATATGAATGACTTCGACTCTGTACTTTTCGAAACTTAATATTGATCATATTTTCATTTATTGCAACAGGTAACTTTGATCTTAGAAGGTTTGGGCATATTTTTGATGTTTTTTGAGATTTTTTATTTTTTTAATTTTTAGAACATTGCTTTTTTAATTATTATTTTGTATATATTGTTAATGAATTTTATTATGTCTATTAATAATAATTTAGTAATATATATATATGTTTAATTAAGTTAGTTAAATATATATATATTAGTATTATATTTTATGTATATATATTATATATATATATTATAATATAGTGTATTAGATTATATTATATATATTATATATATTTATTAATTATATTATATATTACTATATATATTTAGATAAGGATATAATAATTATATTATAATAATATATATATATATTATTATATAGTATATATATATTTATATAGTTTATATATTATAGTATAATAGGTATTATGTATATAAATATTATTTAGGTAGTATATATAGTGTATATATAGTTGTATTATATATATATATTAGGGGTTTTTTTTATATACTGTATAATATATGAGATACTCTAATTTTATTTTATTTCTTTATTAAAAATGACGTGAAAACAACATTGATGATTTACTTATTATGTATGAAATATACTTATTATTAGGTAACAGGTAGGATTAATTATTAATTTGAGAAAAAAGTGGTCATAAAAAATAAAAAAAAAATATTGTATTTTTAAATAATAAATACGTAAAAAATCGTTGATTTAATATTTGATCATTTTTTGTGCAATCTTGATCAACTTCGAAGTGTTTCTATTCTTAACAAGACTTTGTCCAGGTATTAATTATTATTATTATGATTATTTATATGTATTATTATTATTATTATTATTATTATTATATATTATTTTATTGTATATTGATTTTATTTGTATTTATATGTAATTAATTATTATTAAAAATTAACTTTAAAGTAGAACTACTAATAAAAATATTTAATAAAAGTGTTTAAGCAAAATTTTAAAAAGATTCAAAATTTTTAACAGATTTATTTGTCTATGAAATATGCAAAGGAGAAGGGCTTCATTATATTACAAACAAAAATCCAGAAAAATATTCTATATACTTAAATAACATTCAAAATACAATGAATAATATATTATACATTCTACAACTTTGTTATTCAATATGACGTCAACGTTCTTCCTCCATCTGTCTTTGAACAATAAAAAAAAGAACTGCAGTTATTCAAGCTTAACTCTTATCTATATGATAAGCATCTGTTTTTTATTCTCGTTTCTTTATAAACAGAAGGCTGCCGCTGAGGATATGATGTTAACAAAAAATTCTTTGTGCGTATGTAGTTACTCAAATGTTGCGAAAATTTTTATTTAAGCAGTTATTTTATAATAGCAATAAAATACATAGCAATTATAAGATAGATAAGTAATGGCGTAGGCAGGGACTTTCCTTCTAAGGGGTGGCAAAGGTTGGTGAAGTATATATACTTATATTATTTATATATATATGATGTTGATGAGATATAATGTGTGAGGCCTTTGATATATATATAGTAAATGGTGTATAATTTTATAAGGGTTATGGAAAGGAATTGAGCGTTACAGTGATAGATAGGTTTAATGGGTTGAGTCTGGTTATTAATGTCGGGTTCTGGTGTTGATAATGTCTGTATTATATTATGTTATAGAGTATGATTATTATGATATGTATGATTTGTAGGTTAATATTATCATGATTGTTTGTAATTAGATATTTATACTTTCATTATTATCGTTGATGGTAATTTATGATTCCACTATGTATAATAAATAAAAAACTAAAAACAAGTAGCGGGAAATATTAAGGTTTTTTTTTTTATGTTCGCAAGATTTAAGGGGGGGACCAAAGTGCCCTGGCCCTGGTAGATAGTGAAAAGAGTCTTAGTTTACCATTGCCAGTATCAACGAGAGGATGCTCCAGGTAAGAAAAAAAAAAAAAAAGAGTGCCGATACTTGTATGAGATTTCGGTACGATGTCACTAATATGATTAGGTTTAATGGTAAATTTTAATTAGAAGCCGTTAGAGTGATTTTGCACATCTGGGCTGGTCGGGCTTTGAGGAGACGCAGCTATAGTATATTCCTTTTTCTATTTAAGAAATTTTATTGATTCGTTAATCCCCAAAGTTTTGAGGGTGTGGCGCAGTAGTATGTGATGGAGGGGTGCGTATTGGGATGATGTGGATAGAGCACAGTTCGGGAAGTAGAGTTATATAGGGAAGGGAACTCACTGTTTGTATCGGTAGGTGGTTATACAAGTTTTAAAAGGGGTTTAGAAAATAGTGCGTTTCCAGACGCCCGAGTGCAGACGTGGCAAATGACTCGGAAGCTTTCGAATGAGAAAATTAGTTAACATAGGAAAGGATTTTAGTAACTGGAACGGGCCGGCCGCCGGTCGTCGGATAGTCTGGCATTGGGTGCCAAGTCTCTTTTACTTATTGTGTAGTCGTATTTTATGAATGATTGATTATTAGTATCCTATATAAGTTAGCTAAAATATTAATAATTTTGGAAGCCATTTCGACACATGTTTTGTAAAAAGATTTGTATTGTGAGCATAAGTTTCTTTTCTCGGCAGCCGCCGTTTATTATTATCGATAAGGATTTACACGGGGCCTGATTGTGGCGTTTACGTAGACGTGAAGTTGCGAACGGGTCGTGGGAACGATGCATGTGTGCCGCCGGGATGGTCGAGGCTTCTGGAAGGCGCTTATGTAGGTGTAGCTGGTAAAGTCAAATGTTTACGGTTCCGTGCCGAATTTTCAGGTTAGGAAGTTCAGGTTCGGCGGAAGCCAAATTCTGGTTCGGTAAATCCTAATAATAATTAGTATCATATATATATATATATTATATATATATATATATATATAATATTTAATATTATATATAGTTACTACTATGGATATGATATTATATCTATATGTGTAGTTATCGGGTTGTTAGGAGGATGTAGAGATAGTATTGAAGAGTTATATAGTATAGGTATAATTATTTATATATATTAGTGTTTTTTTTTTCAAAACTTGTAGAGTTAGTATATATATATTGATTATGAGATGTAGTGTTAGGATTTAGGGTCTGTTAAGGTTCATAGCTACAATTTATGCAATCCTGTAGGTATATATGTTTATTTTTTTTCCATTGTATATTATGAATTATAATTGCTATAATTGTTCTTTTATCAATTTTGTTATTTACGCTTTTTATTTCATGGTAGAGATACTTTGTTAAATGATGTAATTAAGTACGGTAGTTATTATTTATAATAGTAAGAGAAATTGAAAATTTAAAGGAAAAAATTTTTATATTGATAAAATAATATAGAAAATGCTTATACGCTGGACATGTTATATTGTCGTAAGCGGATAGCATTGTATTGTTGAGTTTGTTTCGCTCTGTCATCCAGCACACGAAGCTCAGCCCACGCCATCTTAATCAACACTAGCCCACAGCCACCCCTAACCCTCCACCCTCAAAATACCGCCCCCAGTACAATTTATAATTATATATAGTTATATATTACTATGTTATATTACCATAATTAATATAGTTTTTGTGGGTTGATTGTTTATTAGTAATAAAGTTCTTACGTAGGATATATGAATATAGTGATGAGTTAGTATATATACGTAGTATATATATATATACTGGACGGCTAGTGGTGCGGTCGAATCAACACTCTTATTCCATATACGATTCGGGATTCGGCATGGATTTCGAACATTTTTTGTTTTTGTAAAGAATTTGTGCCTTATATGTATTAGCCCTTACGTATAGACGGTATTAGATACTACAGTAAGTAATTATATATTAACAATGTTACCATCATAAAAGGAAATGTAAAATAAATTGAAAAGAAGACAACTTTTCATAGTAATGAAATGAGAGCTTCATCACTAGTCATAAAAAATAAATTACTAGTATATGCAGTAGGATTAATTTTATATATA
>JABUQX010010579.1:5000-25212 GCA_015478945.1 Trachelipus rathkii
TTATTATTATTATTATTATTATTATTATTATTATATTATATTTATTATTATTATATTATATTATATATTATTATTATTATTATATTAATTATTATATTATTATTTATATTTTTATTATATATGATTAATTAATTTCATTATTATTATTATTATTATTATTATTATTATTATTTATTATTATTATTATTATTATTATTATTATTTTTATTATTATTATTATTATTATTATATTATTATATTATTATATTATTATAGTATAGTAGTAGTATAGTATAGTAAGTAGTATAGTTTTAATGTTTTTTGCCAGAGAATTATAAAGTCATTTATCCTAATTTTTTTTCAGCTCAACTTTTACAATCAAGAAAATTTTCTTGACGAAAAGTTTCCCAAAGATTATTTTTTTGTCTTTTCTCTATATTATTATTATTATTATTATTATTATTATTATTATTATTATTATTATTATTATTATTATTATTAATTATCATTATTATAATATATTATTAATTGATAAATTATTATTATTATAATTATAATTATAATTATAATTATAATTATAATTATAATTATAATTATAATTATAATTATAATTATAATTATAATTATAATTTATATTAAAAATTATTATAATTATTATTATTATTACTATATTATAATAATATTATTATTATTATTATTATTATTATTATTATTATTATTATTATTATTATTATTATTATTATTATTATTATTATTATTATTATTATTATTATTATTATTATTTTATAGTATACAACAATCGACACGTATCTAACCAACAAAACCGGCAAAAACTGATAACAGGGCGAAGAAAACGGCTTCACTTCAAAGGATGCCGCCGCGGCGAAAGCACATGTTCCTATAGGCATAGGCTATATTCCTTATTAATATAGCGCTATTAGGTTATAAAGATATAGCTATAGTTATATGATAGAGCTTATATTCTAACTTCTAGCAACGTCCGACCTATATTGTAGAATACCCCGGTTCTCATGTCTTATTTCCTAGTTTATTGGGTACGGGGAAATACGATTGCGGGTGTATTAGAAGATTCTAGGATGCTTCCTTCTAAGAGTTAGTACCCCTACCCCCCTTTTCTAGCCCTTTCTAGCATGACATGTCCTACTTCATCGAAAACCTACCCGGTATTAGTCCTACCTAGTTATAGGGTACGGGAGTCGATTGTGTTTATTAGAAGGCAGGATGCTTCCTCTATGAGTGTATCCCCCCACCCCCCTTCTAACCCTTCTAGGCGATATATCGTATGGACGGAATTATACAGTTTTTAGAGGTTAGTATGTTTAGGTATAGTGATTCGAATTCCTGTGTTATTTAAAAAAGTTTCAAGCACTGCTAGCATGTTTAGCATTAACATTCCCTACCCCCCTTTCAACATTTTTGTTTCTGAGCTATGAAAGCGATTTTAGATGGTTTAGTATGTTTGATGTATGCCGAGTCGATTGCCGCTATTTCCGAGCGTGGCGTTTCAGCCGTTGCGTTTTTAGAACGCACCAACATGCGTTTTTCGTAGAGGGCTTACCCTTCTTCAAAAACCTATCATGACGGGTGTCAAACAGGGGTAGCTCAAAAATAAGATTCCCGTAGTTACTTTCCCGAACGCCAGAGTCCCCAGGGCCCCAGCCAGGGGGTCATTTATGGGTCAAGAAATGAGACAAAATGACATATCTTGGCAAAAGAGGTGTTAGAGTCATCGTATCTTCTTCAAATTGGTATGTCTTCCTTATATTTGCAACATTTGATCCAATGTTTACAGGTCCTATGTTACAAAGGTGTGCCCCCCGCCCCCGTAAATTTTTAAAAATGACTTAGAAAGCTTATGAATTGTGAGTTATAGAAGAAAAAATGAAATAGAATGCTATGTTAAATATTTTTGCACCAATTGGGCCGAGCGGAGCCGAGCTGAATGGTTGGCGGCCAGAATGGAATTCTGCTCCGAGACACATATTAGAACAAATGAGGTTTCACATTATGTTTCAACGGTGTAATTCATTTTGAGGGTTTCAGAACCCCAAAATGAGTTCGAGACCCCTCTTGAAGGGGGGTCCCCCCTGAAAAAAGAAGAAAAGCTTAGAAGAAGACGAAAGAAGATGAATGTAGGAAAAGAAGAAGAAGGAAAAAGAAGAAGGTCTCGCATGACGGATCAAATGTGATTGTATGTGTAGGCACCGACACCGTGTGAGCCGGTGCGGTGCCGAATTAGTAAAAAATGTACTTAACATCTAATTAGTACTTATATATGTTTTTAATAACATAGATCTCATTTTTGAAGTTCCCAAAACTCTCAAATGAGTCTGAGAACCCCTCTTCAGTGGTTCCATCTGAAAAAGAAGAAAAAAAGCGTAGAAATACATATCTGAACACGTTCAACCTCCTAAACACCGCAGGTGCAGACCGAACGCGAGTGCCCCGCGCTCGCAGGCGCGCCCCCGGCCCGGAAACGACGCGAGCGCCCGCAGGCCCAATATTACTGCGCGAACGCTAATTATTATTTCGTAGTTTTTTTTTTTATATATACACTTTTTTTTTAATAAAAAAATGTTTACGTATGAAGTAAAATGACAAAAGTTTATTCAGGTTATGAACAATATATTTATTTTTATACTAAACTTTCTTAATTTTTTTTTTTATTATTTATACAAAAACCCTTGTTCACTGTTAAAATTTTGTAATAAAAACATATTTTTTCTAAAAGCTATAACTCAATAAGGCAGTAGCCCAAAGCTCCAGAGGTCCCTCCCTTCACCCTGGTATTGCGCTATTCTGACTGCTTATTGCTTACTTAGGTTTACTTTCAAAGTCCTAATCCAAACACACACACACACCAACACCAACACACACCACACACACCACACACACACACCACACACACACACACACAACCACACACACACACACACACACACACACCACACCCACACATTCTGGTGAAAAAAATAACTTCATTTAAAACTTTGGAACTATATATATAGTATATATAATAAATAATATATAATATATATATATATATATATATATATAAGATATATATATATATAGTATATATATATAATATATATATATATAATAGAGAAAAGAGAGAGAGAGAGATGAATGAGAAGAGAGAGAGAGAGAGAGGAAATGAAAAGTCTTTGGACTCATCGTGAGAAACATTCCAAACAGACAATAGCTATTGGTAAAGCCGTACAAACGCTCTACGTATAATAAAATTAAAAACTTTCACCTCCAGCGCAAACATCCTTGATGCCCATATGAAATGTTAACATATTCCCCATATCTCATTTCTTATAGTTTTATTATAAAGTTATTACCTCTTTGAAGTTCATCAAATCTTGATCGGTTAAAGCACGTATCTTAGAAGAAATTTTTAGATGGATAGGAGTTCTATCTTCATTTTGAAATCGTTCCACATTTACTATAAATGTTTAAAGCACACTTCTTAGTCAAAATTTCATCTTATATGTCCATCTAATATATTATAATTATTATACTTAATGTTATATCGAAGTATTTAATCTCGTGTCCCTCTTTCTTAGCAGCTGATGCTCTTACTCTCTATCACAGACATCATCAAAGCATATTACAATGCGGATTTTTGAGATCACTGAGGTAGATCCTAATCGAAAAATACTGAATTATAATCACACATGTTATTACCAGTTTTTAAAATAAAACCAAGGCACCTTTAATATTATGTTATAAACACCCATAAGCTATACCTTTGAAATATTACATAACAACTATGTTACATGGATGGTTCTCACTGAATATCAATCACAAGTTGTAACCAACAACCGTTTAAAAATTTCGTGACTTCATAAACATGAATTTCTGAAAATTTTATCTGTCCATTCTTATATACAGGATGAGAAATTATGAATCATAACTTTTACATTCTTATACATTTAACTCGGATATATATATTATTATATATATATATATATATATATATATATATATATATATATAATATATATATAATATATATATATATATATATATATATATATTATATAAGTTTAAAGGTAGTAAACAAGTTATTCATTTTAACGTCATTTATTTACATAAATTAGAAAACTATATAGGCATTTTACATACAAATTGTATCATCAAATATATTTACAAATCATTAAATAAAACAACATATTTTTAAAAAACCATATAAGAAATAAATACAATAAACTTCCACATCAAATTAGAGTATGATGGCTACAGGTAAGACATAGTTTTTATATAATTTACATTATTATATTTAAAAAATGAAAAGGATATTAACAGAAAAATGATGAAAAATGAAGGATATCAATCAATGGAACCAATGCCATTTTATCCCATAAACAGAAATCCAGTGTCCTCCTGTTGTAATATGGCGATGTGAAGTGAACACGAAACCCGTATCCTTCTCTAGTTTTACAGATCCTACTTCTTAACTACGAAAGACCCTATAAATCGAGTTCGTTTTAACACAGTTTATTTTCTTATTCATCTTAAATAATTCAAAATAACGTTGCCGATACTCTTCATTTCCAATGAGTGAGGAGTTCAGATAAACCCAGGAACAGTGATTGTGAGTTGTAGAACTACCATAAAGGAGGACTAACCCAATATACCCTTTCGTAAAAGTTAAATGATAGCTTACAAAGCTAAAGGTCAGCGGTGAGATCGTAAGCATATAAAATTTACTATTATAAGTATTCTTCAAGATCTATCCCTGTCCCTTCATTGCATGAAACAGTGTTAGCTATTAGATCGTAAAGGTCGTGAACATAGAGATTGCGATCCATTGTATAACATTTCATAGTCCCGACCGTAAAGTTGGCCGTTTACATGTAGACTGATACCTCTAAGTCCAAAAGGGGTGAATTTATAGGCTGATTTTTTATAATTCCCTGCGTATGCTTCATGTTCAACAATACCTATTATACTTTCTGAGCAGATACCACACAATGTTGGGATATTATACCGATAATCCCTGTGTTAAAGTTAAAACAACTTTGTTTCCACTCTTAATAGGATACTTCGCTGTAGTGTCAAAGAAGATTTTTCGATTTTTTGAGTTCTCTTGGGGTAATAATTTCACTTTCTAACATAGAGATAGCTTCTAACAACTTGAAACAGTTCAGACATACAGCCGTTGATCATGTTTACTTTTTATTTTTAGATGCGAATTTAGGATTTGAACGTGGTGAAGCGAATTCTAGTTATCTACAGCCTGTAAAAATCTCTTTCTTGAGAGAAATGTCCACCGTTAAACCGTCGTAAAATCGTATGTTTCCTTGTGGTTTATACCGAGCTTATCTATATTGTAGGCCTCGGTCTTTGAAACTATAAAAAAACCGCAAAGATGGAATGAGTCTGTTTAGCATCGTCGGAATAATTTAATAAATGTTCATTATAACTTCAAAGGATAATTTGCAGCTGATCCACCTAATGAAGTTTCATTGAGAACACTTCAATCTGATAAAACATATACAGAAAATTGATTCTGTGTAATACTATGTGATCGTCAGCATGATGGAAGTTCTTGTACCATCGGTTCGTCAGTTTCGTCTTCAGATATAAAAACCACGTTGGATGGGTCTAAATATATCCGAAGTACCTGTATATTTGAACTCGAGTAGGGACATGCGGTGTTGGTAATGAATGTAGGGTTTGAGCTGAATGAAATTTGTTCAGTTACACTAATCTGGTGAGGTGTCATCGAGAAGAGATCCAGTCTCACTCTTGCAGCAGTTCTGGGACTAGGAGGATGGAGAAATGATCTTGATATGTGGCGGTGTGACCGGTATAATAAGTTCGGTGCTTAGCTTCTTCTTATATTCGCTCACATATGATGATGATGTTTATGTAAAAAGATGCCATTTAGTAATTTTAAATAGCAAATACATCATTGGCAATTTTTTTTTTTTTTTTTTTCTTTTTGAGGTTTTTAGTCTTAACCTTTTTCTTAACGCTTATTTTCATACGTTTTTTACCTTGACCCGTCATTTTGCGTCTTTGTCTTTTTATTAATTTACAGTCTATGTTACATTTCAAACACTTTAATTCGCTTTTTATTAGGTTACAATTTTGCTATATCCTGTAACGTATGCATTCCTGTTCGTATAGCTTTTTTACCTATATATTCACCTCCTCTTCTAAATAGAGGCATTGCACTTCTCCATAATTTAGAAAAAAATCCACCCAGTCCATACCCTCTTTGTAATTTTGTTCCAACGAATACCCTATCGTTACATTATTAACGGAGCTTTTATCAAGCACTATCTTTACACTGTGAGATTATGTTAATGAATGAATAAATATAACTAACTACATCACTTATATATAATCTTACACCTATCCTTATTTCTAGAAGGTTTTCGAACAGGATATATGGAAGATTTTCTATTCTGTTAAAAAAATAGTCCATCATTTATAGTTAAAAGTGTCTGTTGTCTTCTTAATATGAACTTCACTAATAGTGTTCCGTCTGAATGGATAACCGTCTACTTCGAACCTTTATATGCATTCCACAGATCCTTAAAATGTAAACAACTGAGATAATAATGAACATAGGAAGATATACCTTTCCTTTTCTAGGAAATGTAACCACCCTTAATTAAGGGGGCTTTAGTATCCCTACATACTGATGGTTCAACTATATCTGTAAACGTAAGCCATCCCTTGATCTTGTAACATCTCCGAAGGAATGCATAATTATAATTGAAGATAAGTTTTGAGATCATGTAATATAACTTGATATTATGTATCAGTAAGTGTAGGAAATAGTATCATTATTTCATTATATTATATATATATATATTGAGTCATATTATATTTAATAATAATAAACTAGATATAGAAGTTATCTACTTACAGTCATTCGTGTTCTATATATAGTACTAACAAATACATTATTCCACTAGAAAAACCCTAATATAACTGAACTATTTATAGAGAAAAAACACTTTTCAGTAGTGGATCTACTCAAAATTATTCTCATTGATTGTCGTATCTTAAATGATATAATTATAATACCCTTTCTTCCCCAGTATAGTATATATATATATATTTAGTGTTATATTAATAATGTATATTAAAGTACTTTATTAACATGAATCTATACATAATAAATATATGTATTTCTTTAAAAATATACTGTATATATATATAATAGTATATATATTATGTTTATTATTTAAATAATAATTAACTATTGTATATGTCTATGATAACTCATATTTATGTGCTGAAGTTTATTCTATGTTATATGTCCAAACAAATTTGTCTCACTAGAGAGAAAATACTCCGAACCTTTAATGTCAACGTATTTTAATAAATCGGTTATTTAGTTTTTATTTATTATTATATATTTAGTAATTTATTGAGTGTCGCGGGGGTTCCTCCGCACCCTCCTATTACTAATAATTAGTCAAATCGCCCATCACTCTATACCACCATTATCAATGACCCTGCCCCTGAGGGAGCGTTCTTCCACTACATATTTCCCCGTTTCAGCTCCGAGCCCAATATCATTCACCTAGTCGCAAATAAATACATCCCCTCATTAGGACGATCATCATGTAAGATTAGTTAAATTATTAAGTAATATAGGTTCATAACTATTCACTAGTTTCATAAAATATCTAAAACTTTATTAATCAGGATGTATAGATATCCAAAGAGCCGAAGATGGTACTAATATTATAATATATGAAATATCTGCACTCATCCAATATGATTACATGACTATGAATATGTTCTAAATTCCACTATATAGCTTTTATATATGAAATTATAAATATCGTATAGTAGATATTAATATTAAATAAGAGTATATATATAGTAATTATCCCAACCATATTCATACCAGATACAGTATTATATTTTAACACCTTACCCTTTTGAACCTAATATTTTTCTATTTTCTACATATTACGCTCAGGATCGTATTTAGTTTTATGGTTTATTATATTGATTTATATATAATAATACCTTCCTTTTATGGATACTACCATCTAAATCACTTATATAAATAATATATAATAAATTTCAAATATATATACCATTCATTATTAGGAAATTCATTATATCTATATAATATAAATCACACTAAAAAACTATATATTATATATCATCATTATAACATCACCCACGGCTTTCATATCCTTTTCTAAACTGTCATCAGCCAGACACTATATACTATTACATATTATACATTCATCAGTTCTAGATATAAGGAATATACTTTATCTTAAATTATTTATATAATATATATATATACACCTACTTGGTTTTTTATGAGGTATATATTAATCAACCGAAATGGGTGTCTTCAGCATTGTCTAAAGGAAGTTGATCATTATATAATTCTATGATAAAGATCTATTGTAAAGAATAAGCATATTATGTAATTACAGTTAGAGTATTCTAATATATCTTAAAAAGTAGATCATTATAAATCTAGTTAAATGATTAAATCTATGCATATTCGTCTTAATCGATACGCTGTAAACTCTTTATGTACATACATAATAGTACTTTATATTTATAGATAATAAATATAATGTTATAAAATATACTATAATATCGTATTCTATATATATATAAAATTTCATTAAACTCTCTATATATCCATAGAAACTCCTACTACCCTTATAATCACGTACAAATCAGTTTTGAGGATATCTATCATATCATCCTAACTTAATAATTTTCTCTCACTATGCACCGCCACGTATCTTGATTTTTATATCTTTAATTAATTAACTATATATTAACCAAATATATCTAAGAGTTAATACGTTCATAATATAAAAAAGTATTATATATACTTATAATTGAAACCCTCTATTATAATATAAAGTAAACTGTAATATTATATATCATTTCCGTTAATATCTTAAATTGTACCAAACATATTAATACGATTAAGTTAATGGTATATATATATATACTAATATAATAATATATATAAGGTTTATCGATTATATATATATATAATTATATAGTATATATAATATATATAAATATATAATTTAGTATAGGAAATTTTATGTATATATATAATATATTTATAATAACTGGACAGGTTTTATGTAAAAGTATAAAATAATACTAATACGTATCAATCACCTCTAATAAATAATTCATTCAAACCTTAGTTTCTCTAATATAAATGTATGGAAACTTTGCAGCGAATCTAGTAAACCCTCCGATAGATAATCCCTCTCAATAACATTATATATATATTATATCATATTATATCATATTATATTATATTTGCTAAATTATCTACTAAAAAAAAAATCTTATTTTATAACAACTAAATGTACAAAAATTAGTACCAGAATAATAAAATTACATAGATTCCTCACTGCATAACCATCTCAAAGCCTCTGTTCCATCACCAATTGCACGTACGACTAAACAACTAAGAACACGAGAGTTGAGGAAATATTCTATTTTTATTTTATTTTGATACTTGTTATGAAATTACAAAATATTTGGATATATAGATAATATAAGTAATTATATATATTATATTATAAATAAATATATAATAGTATTTTTAATGAACTTCATATAGAAATTTTTAGTAGACATATATGTAGTATTTAAAACTTCATTCTATATAAATAAAGTTTTCTTCAAAAGTCTACATTTACAGTTTATGACTTCTATCATGGTATACCTATATTAATATATATATATAATATATATATAATATAATATTAATATAGATATTATATTATATTAACTAATAAATAAATAAATATAAGTAAAAAAAAAATATATTAATTATATATTATATATATATTTTATTTATATCATTACAACTTTCTAAAAAAAAATAATAATATACAGTATATATATACATAAATATAATATATATATATTATATATATTATATTTAATATATATTATATAAATATATATATATATTAATATAATAAATAATAATACTATTAAGATAATAAATATAATAAATAAATTAAATATATAAAAATTATAATATTATATATATATATATTAATAATAATATATATTATATATAATATATATATAATTAATAATAAATTACATAAATATACAGAATTAATTCTCATTTTATATAAGTATTTTACTATAAATAGGTGGATTTTCCTATTATCTTATCTCTTAGTAATACAACGCTTAAATTTAATCTATTAATAGGGCGTAAAGATTATATTATATAAGTATCACTGCCTGACTTGTATATCTAGATTACTAAGCATATCATTATGTGAGATATCATCAACAAGTCTGACCAATCTATTTGATATATTATATAAGATATAATAAGTCTAAATATGAATAATAAGAGTATCTGAAGTTCTTGTATGAGATAGCCAGCACTTACAACGGACCTTATTACTTCATATAATCACTGAGTGAGATAATCTCTATCAAGTCAACTAAATATGATCTTGGGACAATTTCATTATCGATAATGATTTGGCCTAATTCATTCCATGATTAAATTGAATCTTTTATAAATATATATACGTATATAAACTAAACCATGACTTTCGATCATCTATTATTTGGCAATAAATAGCTATCCTCCAGTAATATTTTATTAAAATATATAAGTAATCTATTCGTTTTCTTATAATAACTAAGCAATATATATATATATATATCATATATATATATATATATTTACTATCACTCTCAGCATATACGTTAATATTGTGTATAAATCTCTAGTATAGTAGGATTGAGACTTATACATTATATATACGGATATGTACTAATATATATAGATGTATATAAAGTTATTATTTTAAGATTCTATAATTAATACTATATGTACATATATAATAGCTCATTGTATATTAAGCTACTAAATACGTTTATATTACTAATTAGATGTTATATAATTAGTTAATCTGAGAATATTTAATATATATTCAATATAATACACTTACTTATTACTCATATTTGATATTATATTATACTGTATATCATAAACTATTAATAATGAGTACGTATAATATATAGTATATATAGCTAGTCATTAAATATATCATTTATAGGAGAGGTAGTTATATGAGCTATAGTGGGTTGCAGATATTCATTATACTGAATCTATATTATTACTGGTAATAATATGAACTCTGAATGTATATATATATATATATATATATATATATATATATGTTGAATTAATTAATAATATTATATAATAATATATATATATATATAATATATAATATATATAATATTATAGGAGAAAAGTAACCACCTGGAAATGAGGTTATAGATTAAAGTAGTATTATATTATGTTTGAGGCTGTTTATGAGATATATATATATTATAATATGATATATATTGAGTAATACATAGATTTTAGTAGTATATATGAGTTAATTGATATAGAATAGTATTATATTTATAATTATTATTAATTATTACTCTAATTTTGCTTCATACTCTATTAGTGATCGGAATAAAAACTAGACCAATATCTCTCGATACCAAAAATACTTATACTAAAATTATACTCACCTATCTTTATTAATTCAAATAAGCACCCTATTAACAAAAAAATGCTAAATATTGTGTGGCTGCGTGATTTCGAATCTACTCCAGTGCCTCCTTTACTCCCACATAGATCTAAATCTTTCTTTTGGATTTATCTTCAATTATAACATATGGATTACGTAGTAGGTTGTTTACTTGAATTCACGCTGTCTTTATGACTCTATTCACAAGCTAAAGCACATTATTCATCTCTTCTGAAGCTTTGTTCGAGAGTACCCCCGAAACAATTACCCCCTATGAGAAGCCCTTTATATAAATACACTCCGCATATATCTGAAATCTCCGAACAGCGATAATATATCAATCTGCCACACTTCCCGTTAATAGGAAGACACCCTTCTTTAATATACACTCTCCCACTTAAAAACAGGAAATAAGATTAAGCGGATTTTACAACGAGAGAAAGGATTCTATATGCAGAGAGCTGATTGATGTATATATGAGATTTTTTGGGAGCTAATAAATGTAGAATGGAAAGTATCTATTTATACGAATACGCAGTATAAAGCAATATCACCTATCTAAGTTCTACTATCCTAAGGTCATGAATACAAGATTTAGCGAAATTTCAAATGCAGCAAAATTTTAGTACGAGCAATAGACAAAACTCTTTTAACACTTAGAAATCATGTAAGTAACGTTTTAGATATTTAGAAATCGAGAGAGTTTTCAACAAAACTTTCTAGAGATAACCATTGAGAAGACACACTATACTAACAAATATTTAGAATATATACATTCACACACACTATTGCTCTTACGTTTTGATATAGCAAAACATTTGCGATCTGGAATATAATAATCCTTTATTATAATATACTTAAAAATATCCATTTAAAATATACGCTAATCGCTATAGGCAACCATAAAAGTATATATATAATAAAAAGTAGTAATAGAATAATAGTTGGTATATGGTCTGATTTTTATAAGATATCATTATATTCTTTCATATTATTTTTATTACTTTAATTAATTTTAACTAAAAGATAAAATAAAAAAATGATATGTAAAAACAAACTTATTGAGACAGGCGCTAAAATATATATATCTGAATAAGAAACTAGGCTAGTACGGACAGAAGTATATGTTCCAGGTAGCCATAAGGATATATATAAGAGAATAACAATTATATTGACACAAGTATACATATCACAGTTTACACCAGAGCTCATTTAATATATATACTCTATCTAATTCATTAATTATACTTATATGTAATACATAATTGTAAGTATTAGTTACGATGATATTGCATGGACACAAATGGATTTTTCTTAGTGGTATTCTAAACTATACCATTAGATAACTTCAAATACAAATTTTAATAATATAGTAATCACACTGAATAGCTATAGACTCACGATCCATGAATTACAAACTATATAATTATAGCAAATAATCTTAATAAAATATTATATTGCAAATTTTTCAATCTATGTAATAAAAAACACAGTAATAACAACTAACTATAATTATTTTTTAAACTAATGAATAACTATACAATGATATCAAATATAATTATTACCAACTCATATATATTAATCAATAATAACAATTATCTATGAATATAAACAATATAAATAAGTATATTTACACTCGCAATAATATACCTGAATAATTAATGAACACTAATAATAACAAATGAACATAATAGTATATATTAATAGAAACTATAATCAAATAATGTAAATATAATCTACAGGTCACTCTGTACTACTGCACATAAGCGTTCTAATATATTTTTATACTGCCTTATAAAACATTAATTAGATTTAAAAAAAATATATATTAATAAATAAAATGTTTATAATATGTGTATAATGACTTTAATGCTATATTTTAAAACATTTTAAGTGCTTTTTATTGAATTATATTAATATAATATATATATATATGTAATATAGTATTGAATATATTTATTAAATTAAATATATATGTATATATATATATATATATATATATATATATATATATATATATATATATATATATATATATATAATATATATATATATTATATATATATAAATATAAATATAATATATATAT
Source organism: Trachelipus rathkii (assembly GCA_015478945.1). Lineage (NCBI taxonomy): Eukaryota > Metazoa > Arthropoda > Malacostraca > Isopoda > Trachelipodidae > Trachelipus > Trachelipus rathkii. The sequence continues at coordinate 18,639 of JABUQX010010579.1, forward strand.
ATATATCTATATTTTGCCTAAATAATGTTAATGTTTTAATATTCATTTTTTTTTAATATATGTAAATGATAATGAAAGAAAATTTTACTGATAATTAATAATCATGTTAAAATCAATACTTTATTTCTTTTAATCAAAATATAGATTATAATATTCTTGTAAAACTTTAGATATTTAAAATGTAATATTAATCAAATTTTAATCAAAATATTATGTTTAGTAAACTCATTATTTTGAAGATCAGTAGATTTATATTTTGTTTCTTTTTTCTCATTTATACAGGTTCTTTAGTACACTTCTTTAGTATACTTTTTTAGTACATTTTTTAGTACAATTTTCTTGTTCATGTTTTGATGGATTTTATAGATATGGTATGTTGAAATAAAGACTACAGAAAGTCAGCGTATTATTCAATTCAACAAGGTGTTTCCTGACGAAGACATCATTGTTCGATGTAAATGGGAGGAAACGCCAGACTGGCGACCTTGCCAGGATTTTGGAAGTCATAATCTTCTCGCTTACAGTGGTTACTGACGTTACCACACTGGTAAATGGTCATATCTTTCCCTCCAAGACTTGGCATTTATTCGACTACAAGATCGTTTGGCTCGTATGGAAAGATACTTGATCAATTCGCACTTGGAATTTTTTTGATACAAACAAGGCCGACAACTTACCATATACCTTGTGTCCAATTCAGATGGTCATGTGTGTGACAAACCTGTCAATAACCAAATCCGGAAGATGAACCTCTGTGTCCCAAAGAAGGAAATTCCATTGAATTTCGACCAGAACTTCTCTTGTTTTTTGTAAGGTACAGTACGTAAATATAAAAAAAAATGTATTTTTTATATACAAAAATAATACAGATTTAAATTAAAGTATAGGATCATATACAAATGATATTCTTCATATTGATATTGGGAAACTAACTTAATATGTCGAATATACATCTTGTAACATGATTCCGATAATAAAACACCCCATATAAAAGTGTTACACTAGTAAGGCATATATGTTAATGCCCCCAAACAAATAAACAGCTAAAGGAAAAAGCTGTATTGACAGAAAATGCAACATAAAAAAGCCATTAGGAAAAGGGCTACATTGTTTTATTGTATAAAAGAAAAAGACAAAATTATAGTATTTTTTTTTTATTTTTTTTTATATATAAAAAATAAAACTAGAAGAAATTAAATTTTCACAAAGAAGTGTAAACCAATGTATTACAGTCGTTAAAGATTATTTTATTTGTTTTTTTTTTGTTTTTTTTTAAGCAAAAAATATCAAAAATAATCAACACAAACCAATTAATTAAAAAATTAATTAATTTTTTTTTATTCTTCTAAAAGTTAGAATAGATTTAGTAGATCCCTTTTGTGAAAATTTTTTTTAGTAAATATAATTAATAACGTAATTGAGCTATAGAAGTTTATAAAATCAACAGCAAAGCATAGGAGATGTTTAAAAGTTGATAAAGGGAAAAGTGCGTGCATATATTTGTTCTATTTACATTCAAAGATGAATTGAATCCAATTTCTGAGAGATCAGCAAAACGTGAAAAACAGAAAATATTTATAATTTTATAGTATTTTCCACGTGTTTAAGAACACGGAAGTAAACAAAAACGACATTGAGGAGAATGTTTCTTGAACTTGCTCCCCTTGACCGAGTAATGCTTGTGCAAGCTTTTGCTTTTCCTCGCTCTTTCCGCTAAAACATATTCACAAACACATCTACCTAGTAATATATATATATATATATATATTATATATTATTATATTTATATATATATATATATATATATATATATATATATATATATATATATTATATATATATATATATGTTTTTTTTTGTGTGTGTGTTGTTTTGTTTTTTTTTAATTATGCAATTTTTAATCAATTTCTTTTTTATTATGCATTTTTTATTTTAATTACCTTTCTATGTTAATTATATCGAGTATATATAGTAAAAAAGTATTTTTTCTTTGAAAATAGTAAAAAAAAAAAAAAAAAAAAGGGAAATGACCCTTTACTCGTAAAAAATTTGGAAAAATAGAAAAACGCAATATTCGTTTTTTTTTATGGCTTAGGAAGTCAAGTGTTTTTTTTTCTTTTATTCAGTGAAAACAAAAGGTGTTTTTTTTTTGTTTTTTTTCCATATAAAAATATAAATTGTTTTTTTTATATAGTTTAAAAGTATTGTAATTAATATAAAAGTTACAAAAAATTAGAAAGGACCTTATAGAAAGACAAAAGGTCAAAAGGTCACAGAACATAGAAATGGTTCTATTTTGACCCCTTGACCCCAGAAAAAATTTGTTCCAGTTGAACACCAGGAAAATGTTCATAGAACACAGGTCATTAGAGAACATGTCCTCCAGAACACAAGAACAGAGAATTCTTTTTTATGTTCTAAGTGAACAAGATTTGTAGACATTGTTCCAGAGAACACAAAACTTTCAGAAAAGTTTTATCACAACAGAATTTTATAACAAAGTTTTATAACAGAACTTGGAGATCAAGTGCATAGATTGACTGATTCCAATTTAGAAAATATAGAACAAAAGAACTTCAGAACAAACTGGAGTTATAGTTCACCTTTGAAGAACAAAAGAACTTTAGGACAAACTAGAGTTAAAGTTCACATTTTGAAGAACATTAGAACAGATAAGGTCAAGAAAAGATGACCTAGAACATTTTAAGAACATATCCTTTTCTAATTAGTATCCTAAAGGATAATAAACATACTTCATTATCAAATCAGAACATTGAAAAATATTCTATATTCTATATTTTATTTTTATAGAACAATAAAGAACATTATTGTGAATAAAGACTTAAGAAAAAATATGATTTATTTTTTTTTATTTTATAGTTTACATTTACTATTTATATCAGAAAATTTAAGTGATTAAACTTTCATTAATTTTTAATTATATCTTTTTTATTTGTGTTTCAATATTAACAGTGTTTTAATTTCCGTAATTTTAATATTCTGAATATTGTAAACATTTTGTAAGACCAATTGTCATTACATTAATTTAAAATTTAGTGGAAAAAATCTTCGTTTTGATAATGATAGCTTGTTAATAGAACAAGAAACAATAGTTCCATCTTTGAGAACTTAAAAAAGTTAATAACAAAGTAATTGAAAAATAAGTGAGGTAGACATTCGTAATTAAATAATTATTAGTAACCGATCTTAATGAACAATAGTAATTAAAATATAGTGATAAACACTTGTGATTTTAATTAATTTTATAGAAAGTTTTTTTAGTTTTTTTTTAAGTTTTAAATAAAAACTATATAAATATTTTCTTTAAAAATCATAGTAATTAAAGGCATTAAAATAAAGTGATTAAAAATAAACACTTATAATATTTTAATTAATTACGAATTTTAGAAACACTTAGTTTTTTTTGTGTGTTGAAATATTCGAGTTTAAAGAAAACTCTATATATATATTTCTTTGGAAAACATAGAAACTCTTAATGTGTTTTTTTATATTTTTTTTTTGTTGTTTTAAATAAAAAATATTTTCTTTAAAAGCAGTCAGTATTAGTGACTGAAAAGACTTAGAAAAGTTACTTAACAAGAGCAGTAGAAAATGCTATAAACTTTGAAAAAATTTGTGAACAATTTTTAAAGAAATTTTTAAAATATAGTTTAAATTTTTTTTATATAGTACAACAATCCTATTGTTTGAAATTGCAGAAAAATGAGCAATTTTCAGAACCAGTACAATCATAGAAAATATTGAACCAATCTGTCCTTAATAGATTATCTATGGGAAGAATATTTTTTAATTAGTTTCTTATAGTTTCGAAAACCTCTTTGATAGTTTTTTTTATATATTAAAGAATGAAGAATGAGTTCTTTAGAGACATTTAAGATGGACTTTGAATTTTGAACTTTTTAATTTTGAAATAAATAGGAATAATTATTCCTCATCATCTAAATAGATTGATAAACTACAATAAATAGCTTCAACACAATGAAGAGGAATAGTGAAGATAAAGAAGAAGACGAAAGAATGTTGCAACGACTTGCTTCTTTATATACAAATATTGAGGAAGCTTTGGAGTATTATTTCTGGCTTCATAATGAACCAAATCTCCTATTAGAGGAACAAACCAGAGTTTTTCCTAACAGCAGAAACAATGAAGATATTGTTACTGAAGAACAATATCGATACAGAATGGCTACTGTGCCTTGGACAAACAATGGAAATGTCCAAACATTAGAAGACATAGGTCATATTACTTCCGAATGTCATAATAACAGGTTTACCCCTGTCAATAATTTTACTATAAATCGTATGCGACAAGACCATTCAGAATTACCGCCAAGAGATTATAATGATTTTGGTTGGTTAATTGATATGTATATTCCAGAGGATTTTTATGTTGATAACGAAGAAGATTTTGATAATATCAACATAGAAGAATGGGAATCTTCCGAGAAGGATTAATCCCTCATGGCATGGTTAGAAGAACCAGAAGTTATGAATCACATTATGGGTATTTCTAACGAAAGTGAAGCTTTCAATAACGATAATGAATATCCAGAATCCCCAACAGAATTTATTAACAATAATCATATATTAGATCATGATTATTGGACTACTTTGGATGGTTATTCATCAGAAATAGACGATTTAATGAATCACAATATACAATCATCTAATTTAAGAGATATCGAAAGCGATATTTCTTCTGAGAGAACTAGGAGATTCCAAACAATTATGAATAATTTGGATCTCTCTATCGAAGGAACCAGACAACGCCAAACGATTTTGGATCAGTTATATGGATGTTCTATTGAGAGTGAACTCCCCCCGAACCTTTTAGACCCTTTAGTGAATAATGAAGATTCAAATATGGAAGAATATCCCTATGGTTTTGATCATACAGATGTTCAAGTGTTAGAATATTTTCCTTCTATCTTAACACCTATAATTGAGGTAGTAGAAGAAGAACCAGAAGACATTGTCATGGTTATAGAAATATTTGAGGAAGAAGGAGTTGGGAATATAACTCCCCCTACAACCATTAATGAATATATGAATCTTTAGGCAAGCAAGAGTGGAAGAGACTCTCTTAGCAAAAAAGAATAACTCTGTGGTTTTAAAAGTAGTACAATGTAAATAGTCCAAATAATAAACTACATAGTACTTATAAAAGACCCGTTAAGAAACTCCTAATTTTATTCAAGTGAAAAAATAGTGTTGATGAAAAGCGGTAACATTTATGAAGAAAGAAGATTGGATATAACAGACTTTAAAATTCCTTTATAAATTTCTTTAGATTTAAATTTATAAAAGATATTGAGAATACTTCATTAAAATATTTAATGAAATTATATCTTCTCTGGTCAAGAAGGATCATTTAAAAAGAGAAGAATAAACATAAAATTTGAATTTCAGAGGAAATTTCAAAAATTGCTAAATTTGCTCACACTGATACATCCATGAAAACAAACTTCTTACAACAAAATCACAGATGTATATATATATATATATATATATATATATATATATATATATATATATATATATATATATATATATATATATATATATTCTATAATAAATATATAAAAAATTATATTAATATATATATATATATATATATATATATATATATATACAGGTTTTAACAATTCGTAGTAAAATTTATAAAAATCATACGGGAAAATAGGATCTTGGGCCCTAGAAGCAAACAGAGTAGAAAATCAGAAATTTCGAAAATTGCTGTTTTCGCTTCAAGCGACTTTGTAAATTTTACCCATTATTTAAACAATATTAATAAACATATATATATATATATATATATATATATATATATATATATATATATATATATATATATATATATATTATATATATATATATATATATATATATATATATATATATATATATATATATATATATATATATATATATATATATATATATTTAAACATATATATATATTTATAAAAACAGAAAATTTAGAGTTTAGACTCCATAAATTTAAAGTTATAAGTTCAGCTTGAGAAATGAAGTAAGGTAAAAATGAAATATTCCACATAACCAAATTATGAAGAAATTTAATGAAGAACATTGTCCTTCATCCAACAGACAGCAAAGGAGAACATATTACTCCACAGAAATATTGTATTTTAAATTAATATTAATTAAAGAAGTTAATTAATATACAATTAATAACCCTTTTTAGGAAGAAAGAGACTCCTAGATAGCACAAATATCAAGAAGAAATTGATATTTTTCAAATAGAAACTCTTTAAGGAAAAAAGATTGATATAATCCAACTTAAGTAGTATATTAAGTGAAGGTTTAAGACAAAAGACAACAGAAATTAATCATTGCTTCAGTATTATAAAAAGAATAATGAAGTACTTAGATTTAAATTCAAGGAATTTAGATAGAATACTAGAATAACATTTTATTCTAGCAAATTTCAAAACTTCAACTTTCTAGTTTTTGAAAACAGAATTTATAGGATATTTTATTTATTTTCCTTATCTTTTAGGAAATAAATTTAGACTAACAGTCTTTTGTTTGA